>JANHAO010001990.1:0-30469 GCA_026873985.1 Saraca asoca | reverse complement strand
TCATGACACCATATTTATGGTTTTTTCCATGTAACTTTTTATGAATCATAAATATGATTGCATAACTGATTATGATTACAAAGTTAGGTAAGCACGATTATTTGATTAATTTCTTATTTATATCTTTATTATAAGAATGATTTTATGCATGGGGTTGGAGGTGATTATTGGATTGTTTACTCATTGAGTTTCAATGAAACTCACTCTTTGTTGTTTCCTTTTTTTTTTTCAGATCCCCAAGACACTCCTTCCATTCTTCCATCTCTTTCGGACTCAGGATCTGCTCCTTGAGTGAGTAGATCTTCCAGGCGGAGTTATCAGGTATACACATGATGGTTTGGTTGGCATTTTGATAGGATTATATGTGTGTGTATATGTTGTTTGGCTACCCAGTAGGACAGGGATGTGTTAGCCTGGGCCACTGTTGATTTTGTTATTGTACAGGTGTTAATGGGCACATAGCCCCTTTTTGTATGTGTTGGCATTTTGCCGGATGTTCGAAAAATAGGAGAGATTCTGTCAGATTTTTGGTAGAATTATTGTGTGTGTTTTAGACTTGTTTAATTAAATGTTATTGTTTTTGGTGTTACATGCATGGTAAGGCTTGTAGGAAGGCTCTATCGATGACCTCTTACGCCGGTCACATTCCATAGGTTGGGATGTAACAGCATTTTACCCCCCAAAAAAATCTAGTTTGTTTATTCACTTATTTAATTTATATCAATTTAATTTTAAAAAATTCATTGGATGAAATTGAATAATTAGAACACTAAATTAATATTAAAATTCTTTAAAGAATTAAATTGATATAAACTAAATTAACAAGTAACAATTGATGTGTAATAAAAAAAAAAACCCTAACGTAATACTCATTATTTTTGTTTATAATACCTCATTGATTTGCACACATATAATAATGTGATTTACAATAGTTGCACTTATATCTTGGCTACACCTCTATGATTCTATGAATTATTCCAAGTGATAAAAATAATTTGTACACGCAACTAATATTTGTTTTCTACACATACTGAATTCTTTAGATATTTTGGAAAGCAAACTTGAGTGCATAGATGGAACACTGGAAGAACAAAAAACCGTGCCACCAAGTTGCTTCACCTTCAAGAAAGAAACATATGGCTACAACCACCTACCTAAAGATTTCAGTGAGCCTTTTTTTATTGTTATTTTTTATGAAAAAATGAGCTACCAAAACTTGAGTGGCTTTTCTTATAATGTTATTGTTGTTTAAATCTCATTGACAAAAAAGTATGAGATTTTTGGTAATATTGAAATCTTGTAGTGAAGTGTGAGATTTGAATACAAGCAATCTTACATAAAAAGATAAAAATGAAATAAGTTATTACTGATTTACAAATGAAATGATGAACTTTCATTTGACAAAAAAAAAAATTCTAACTACTAAATTCATTAAAAATAAATAAATGCAACGCCGTTACTCAGAAAATAAAATTTTCAACAAAATTTACACTTGGAAGTGATACGGAGAAAAAATGCCATGAGAAACATTCCAGCAAGATTAATTTTTTCTTTATTTTTTCAAAAGACCTATTTGACAATCAACAAATTATATGAATAATTAATTATATTAACTGATTAAATCAATCAATAGTATTAACTGTTTATATAAAAAAATTTAATAAAATTAATTATTTATACAAAAAATAACATATAAAAATATAAGTATATTTCATGATTTATTTAAATATTTTTTTTACTTTAATAACATTTTGGATTTTAATATATTATTTATCTGATTAAATTTTCTTACAAAAATAAATCATTATAATTTATTATATTTATTTGAATAAATCACTATTTTGGTCCCTAAAAATAAACATTATATTATATTTCCTTTGAAAGTATGTTTTAAATTAAATAGATATCTTTTCTCAAATTTTTATATCAAATTAATCTTGTTGTTAGTTTCTTTGTTTACAATCTGATGTGATAGTTTAGTTTGTTTATGTATCTTCATTTCAGTTCTTGAAAGATAGAAGTTATATTAAATTTTTTCTAAAAATATATTTTACATCAAATAAGTATATTTTTCTAATTAAAGTTTCATTTTTATTGTATTAATTATTTAATATGTATTAGATTAAATTATAGTTTAAAAATAACTATTTTGAAAAATAAATAAAGAAAAAATATATCAATATTTTCTATTATACACTCAGCTTGTTTTAAAATATTTTTATTGCAAAATAAAATATATTGTGTTATATCTATACTATTTAATTCATTTTAGTTTAATATGTTAATTTAAAAGCATTAATTAAAAAAAATCATAATGTATATTGACTAAAAATAGTCAATATTTTCTATATTAAAACCTTGACAAAATCGTTGTTGATTTTACGACCTTTAGTTTAAAAATATGAAATTTGAAAATTGATATTAGAAAGATATTGATAAAAGTTACATAATTAACTTTAATTTCTATTTTAAAATATTTTTATAAATATGAGATAATTAATTAATTTTATTAATACCTTCAAGATTAAATTATAGAATTATTTTAGAATAATTTTATTAAAAAGTGAAATATGACTTCTTATATCTATATTACTTAGTTATATTTTATAAATTCATACCTAATATGGTTTAAAAGCATTCACAAAAAATTATAATTTATCACATAATTTTTAATTTAAATATGACATTTAAAATTTGATATTAGGAAAATATTGATAAAATTTAAATAACAAATTTGATTCAATTTTAAAATATTTGTTGTAAGAAATAATAGATAGATTTTCACATAATATAAAATAACAGATATAATCATAAATGAAATAATCATAAAAGATTATCAGATAATATCACTAGAATATGACTTTCAACTCGAAATAGTTCCTTTAAGATAGAATTTTTTCTTAATGCTTATAAAGTACAAATATCTTTCTAAGTCATGAACTTTCTCTACAAGTCTTGAACTTCTCTAAAGGTTACAAACCATCTTCAAAGATTACGAACTTTCTCTACATGCTATAAATCATTTCTGTATTTGTAAAGTACCTACTCTTCAATATAAGTTAAGAGATACAAAGAGAATAATATTAATATAAGAACTTTTTATAAGTAATTGGCTTGCTACTTTCAACTAGGTAATATCTTTTACATGCATCACTTGAGAACTAATAAAGATATTTATAAGCGAGTCTAAGACCTTAAGCCTTTATTATAAAAGTACCATTGGCCATAGTATCATACATCTCATTTATGAATCTTTGCCCACATTCAAGGATGAAACCCTTTACTCATGGATATTAAAACAAATTTCATTTATAACATTAAAATCATTCATTTAGAATTTCGCATTAAATGAATAGAATCATGTATCTTGAATTTCTCTACATTAAGTGAAAAGAAAGATGTATCTTGAATTTTTCTATATTAAGTGAACTAAAACTCTTTCTAAAACCAATGAAATTAATATTCGAAACCATTAAAATTCTTACAATCTCCTATTTGATTTCAAAGCACAAAATAATTTTATAAGGTCATAATAATAAGTATTATCTCAAATCTTTTGGTATAAATTTTTTATATAATTATCCTGAGCCGATATAAAATATATGCCATCCAATTAAAGACTAGAGTGAATCTTAGATTGGTCATTGTTCATACTATATTTAGAATATAGCAACTTGGATAAAGTTGCATTTCAATTAAAGTATTAGCCACTAAGAAAATGTGTCCTCATATATTCCATAAGCCTGAACAATTTGAGATCCAATTATCCCTCTTTATTAAAACCCTCATTTGTATACTCACAAGTATATACCTAGTAGAGAAGTTGAATCTCAAGACATAACCATGAGTGCTCAACAAAGTCATCACAAAACTAATTCCATAGGAAAAAAATCAATCCGTTCATTTCATACTCAGAATTTGCATCTCAGTAGAGTTGCATTTCGATTTAAGTATTAACTACTAAAAAGATGTGCCCCAAATATTCTATAAGCCTGAATAATTTGAGATTTAACCTTTTCTCTCTATTTAAACCTTCTCATCTATACATGCAAGTATGTACCTGATAAAGAAGTTGAATATAGGAACATTCATTCATTTTAGATTATATGTATCACAAATGAATCAAATCCATATTTTGAATATAATTATATTAAAAACCTTAGTGGATGGATTTGCTAAGCTATCTTATCAATGATATCTTCTGCATAATAACTTTTTGCTTTTCTAGCATGTCATAATATTATCTTTAATATTCTTTACCTTAGAGTGACTTGTAAGATCCTTGCAATTGCCACAACTAAAATATT
This sequence comes from Saraca asoca, assembly GCA_026873985.1. Taxonomy (NCBI): domain Eukaryota; kingdom Viridiplantae; phylum Streptophyta; class Magnoliopsida; order Fabales; family Fabaceae; genus Saraca; species Saraca asoca. The sequence continues at coordinate 26,162 of JANHAO010001990.1, read as the reverse complement.
ATCACAAACGATCACTATGTGTCATTCTAAACATGGTACTACATGAAGGCTTATCAAAAGATTTCATAAGATATACAATTTGAAGCTGCATTAATAGCAATATACATGGTTTTCATAGTGAATTGGTCTACATAATCTTTGTTTTTTTTTAAAAAAAATTTCATGCATATTGCACCTCAACCAAACATAAAAACAAGCATACTAATTAACTTTTGTGTATCCACACAATCTTATGATCAAAATCCAAGCAATTGATTAGTTGTGATTGATCAAATAAATTAGTTAAATTACATGACATAATATGCTTGAAATACTTGCTTTACCCTTTCCTAATGACTTTTCACAAGACAAGATTAAAATCTAATAAAAACTCCTACTTAATATGCAAGATCAAGCCTAGTACACATTAAACTACAAAGTTTTTTCAATCATAAGCATATAGAAACAATGATTCATTGATAAATATAATTTATATATATTTTATATCCTTTTTTTACTTAGTATTTTGTCATGTTTTGGTACTAAATTGAATTCTTGTAATTGATTTCTTGAATTGGTCAGCTTTGAAGCTTAATAGGATTAATTTAGCAAATTGACACTTTTAAGTTTTTAGGTATATCTAGAGTATTGAAAATTAGTTTTGGACGATTTTAATGTTTTTAGAAAGATAAGAGGAAGTTCTACAAATTTCATGCACAGTCCCAAGCTAGTTCAGCTATTTAGATGGTGAAATTTAACCTAGAAGCCGAAACAGTGCTGACCCATTGACCCAGAACCAGTCTTGGTATCTTGATCATATTCAGAGCTTTAGATTCAATGCAAATTCAAGCTCATCAGATAGTTAAGATTCACATCTATAACTTTCATCAAGGGCTCATGGTTAAAACACATAATTTTGATTACGTTTCAAGGCTATGAATCCAAGTGATAAACTCTATTATGGATTGGATTACTTTCCAAAAGTGTTTCATTTTTTAGCCTATAAATTGAGCTAGGAATCAAATTCTTAGGCAAAGTTAGCTCTATTAGGTTGCTGAGAGATAAAGCTACAACTTCTATGAAGAGCTACAGGTCTAATCATATCTCTATCGAACCTTAATAAGCAACTAAAGTGAGAGGAAAGGAGTAGAGTATGAAAATGTGAAATCAATGGTCTTTTAAAGACCTTTTCATTTTATCTTACTTTTTTAATAAAGGAGGAACTCTCCTAAGGTAAGAATACTAGTTTTTTTCAAGTGTTTTCTTTTCTTTTATTTTTGTTTTGATCTTTTTTGTAATGTGTAGTTAATCTTTTCTTTCAACCTAAGGGAAATTCTGCTTCAATTTTATTATTGATGGCGATATTTGTTTCTATTGTTGACTTATTTCCAATTTGATTTCTTTATTTCTCTAATTTAATAGAATTAATCACTTTGAATGATCAGTTAATGTGGCCAATTAATTTATTATCTATTGTGACTAACTACTAGCTAAGTTTCTATAATCAAAGTTGTTTATAACTATTTGACTAGAGTAGTGATAATGCTTTTTATTATGCACTGATGTCGATCAATTATTTAAATGAAACATAGGGTGATTAATGAATTTCCTGTTGGGGTGAGTTTATTAATTAGTCTTGATATTTTTTTGGCTCTAAATGTTATTGTTAAGTTAGTTATGGTGCTGGGCTTTAATCAATTTAACAATAAGAGTTAATTCAGGTGTTGGGCTCGGTTAGCAAAATTATAGGGAAATTAGCAAGAAATAATTTAAGTGTTCGATCTAATTTGATTCTTAGCTAAGTGGTGAAAGAAGGAATAAGAGTTTTGTATCTATGATTAATTACTGGGTTGAATACAAGAGTCCCTTGAATTGAATCTTTCCACTTTAAGTTTCCCTTTTCTACATTTAATTCTCATTGTTTATATTGTTGCCTATTGTCTATTTCTTATTTTGAGTAGATAGCCAACAACATCCTTTTGTCTTTTACTTTCACACACTAGATTAGTCATCAATCCCTATAGATTAACCTAGATTCATCTCACTATGAGTTAGGGTAGTTAAATATTATTATCTTTATTGATTTTGACAGTTGTCAAATTTTGGCGTCGTTGCTGGTGACTAGCTTAATTAACTCTTTTGTTTTTAGTAGAACTTAGTTTTTGAATTTTTCATTATTTTTCTCATTTACTAACTGAGTTCTCACTTTTTATCTTTCTTGTGTCTTTTTATTTTATGAATTTCTTTTGCTATTTTCCTTGTTTCATATTATCTAACATTCTACATAAGATTCATAGATGAGAATTATAGACTTGCACAATAACTATCTGAGTTAACTTCTCTAATTCATCAATAGGCACAAATATTAGTAGTCGATGGATGTCTAACATTGCAACTTTATAAACCATTCCAACAAGCTTATAGAGGGGGAGGATTTCTAAAGCAATATGATCCATATTATCCACAGAGTCTATATGATCCATACTCCCACTCATGCAATTGTAGATGATATAATCACTGTCATCCATCTTTTGATTAATACAACCATGACTATTTTATTAATTTAGATTTAAACTTTGATTATCAAGCTAGACAAGCCCTATTTTAGCCTTCAATACAAGCCAACTAGCAACCAAACCAAACTTTATCTACTAGCAAATACCTTGAAGATCTGGTTCAAACTTTTGCTAGTAATAATTTGTAGTTTCAACAAGAACAAAGAGCCAATATGTTGCAGTTTCAACAATAAACAAATGCCAAACTTTAGAACTTAGAAACACAAGTGAGTTAGCTTACAATACATATTAGCAAGCTGGAAGCTCAAAGTTTGGCTGACTTAAGCCAAGAGTAACAAGAAAAAGTAGATTTAGAAGAAAAGAGTATCATTTAACTTGAAGTTGATAATATTGCTCCTCTTCCCTTTCCTAGTACATTAGTTGATTCCAAAAAAGAAGAATAAAAGAAGATAAGTGTGGTAGAAGCATGTCTATTGTTATTCAAAGAAAATCTTTTCACATTTGCAAGGACCCAAATTTATACATTTTGTAAAGGCCTTTCTTCAAATCAACCAAGACAACAGTTAATATATATGATGGCACACTTAGTATGGAATTAGATGGAGTGATAGTAATTTGTAATATATTTAAGACTATGAAATTTTCTGCTGATGATTATTCCATAATGTTTATTGATCTTATTAATTTCTCAATGCAGGATGTATTTTAGTTACACAACAAAGCTAAACTTGATACATTTGATGTGGCAATGTATAAAGGCTTAAAGAGAATTGATAAACTAGTAGAGTTAAATTCTAAATTTGAGGAAATGACTATAGTCATCACTTCTAGTTTTAACTCTAATCAACCTTAATTTCTATTGATGATAAAAATGAAGAGGGGTAAAGAAGTCCCACATTAATGAGAAGTCGAGTGAACTTATGCCTTATAAAGCTAGGGGACACCCCTTCTCACAAGCGAGGACCTTTTTAAGGAAAAAGGACAAAACCATGCAGATACATTTGGAGAGAAGGAGGGTATGACCCTGCACCATCGATACATCCAAAGTGGACAATACTTCAAGTGGGACAAGTTCACCTCGATCATCATGAGGTATTGTTTGCTTTGGATGTATCGATAGGTTGGGGTCATGCTCTCCTTTTCCCCAGATGTATCCACACGATTTTATCATTTTTTTCCTTAAAAGGGCCTTCACTTGTGAGAGGGGGTGTCCCCCAGCCTTATAAGGCACAAACTCACTCAATTTCTCATCAATGTGAAACTTCTTTTACTCCTTCCTCATTTTTACCAGTAACAATTTTAATGAATTACATACACCATCTTTTCCCCATCAAATGGTTGCTACCAATATTCATATGTGATCTAGGATAACCAATGCTTAATTGAGTCAAAGATGTTAAGTATAGCCACTTCTTAGGAGGCAACACAAGCATTTACTCTCTTTCCATCTCTTATATTTTATATATCCATGATTTTGTGCTTACATTAAGGATAATATGAAATTTAAGTGTATAGAGAGACTTTAGGGTTATTTTGCTTTTCTTTTCTTGTTAAAAAAATTGTGTTTATTTTATTTATTTAGGTATTTTTCAATAATGATGAGTTTGTTTAGGCCTTGAGTTAGTTACAATTGATTTTGATGATTACATAACATGATTGAATAAATTATCTTATCTCTTGATCATTGAATTTGATAAGCATAGTGATGAAGTTTGAAATGTTTATAGATTGATATGGGTAGACATATACCTTGTCAGATTTTGAGTCATTATTGATCATTTTTATTAGGTTTTTTTTTTTTCTGTGTGTGATTTTCTTTTATGAAATTGTTACTCTAAAACTTACTTTAAATCTTTTTGAAATAACATTGGCACACACATGTCAGAATATGATTAAAGCATTCTTTGATTGAGACACTTTTACTATTTTAGCCAACCTTACAATATACTACTATTAAGCCCTTTCAGCCTAATTAAAATTTTTCTTGTTATGTAACTCATCAGAAAGTCAAGCTTTGAATACCTTTACCTTTTTCTAACCTTAAGGATTAGTAAAGCATTTAATTCATTAGTAGGATAGGTTCTTGAACAAGTGTGGAGGTGTGCTAATTGTTTAGTGAAAAGGCAAATGTGATTCATTACAATGGTCAAGAAAAAAGAAACAAATAAAAATTAAAGAAAAAGAGCTCAATACAATTAACGAGAAAGAAAACAAGAAAAAAGAAAATTGAATTTGAAGAAAAAAATTTCAAAAAGAAAGAATTCAAAATGAAAGAAAGTGAAATAGTGAAAAAAAATGAAAGGAAAAAAAAGAGAAGTGATAAATATGAAAATTTGTAATGTAGATTCTAATTTTAATTTCTCCTTTGCTTATTTGAATCTATGTCACAATATTCTATTAGTCTTTTAAGTTTTGTACTTTCATATCCTTATCATTTATTTTTCTCCCTTTTCCCTTGGCCACATTATAACCTTTGAGAAGTCTTTTTAATTTGTTCTATATATGTGATTTGACTAGTAAATATTAGATGATAAGTAAGCTTATGGAAGTGAATTTTTTATGGATTGCAATTGAGTGAATAGTGGATTTTTCATCTTATACACTAAGAGAGTTTGAAAGCTTAACTTATGAGAGTCTGCCAATTTAATTTTCTTTCCTCTTCAATAAAATTACTTTGGTAGTTGATTCTGAGTTTTGATTTGTCAAGAATGTTGCTTCATGATGTGCTATATCCCTTGAAATTTTGATTGTTTCCTTATTTTGTTGCATTCTCATCATTGTTAAAACATTAATGTTGGAATTTTTGTTATGAGGTTAGTTTGGTTTAGTTTTGGTGCCTTGTCCAAGGACATGCAAAAGCTAAATGTAAGAAAATTTGATGAACAAATTTTATATCTCTATTCTATTAAGCATTTTATCATGTTTTTGTGCTAAATTAAATACTTGTGACTGGTTTTTTGAATTGGTCAATATTGAAACTTAATTGGATTAATTTAGTAATTTGATACGATTTTAGGTTTTTAGGTATATCTAGAGTTTTAGCCTTTGATTTTAGGTGATTCTAATGTCTTTGGAATGATAAAAGAAAGCTCTACAAATGTCATGAAGAGTCCCAAGTTCAATTTAACCATTTAAAGGGTTGAATATAGCCTAGAAGTTGAAATAAAATGCTGACCCATTAACGCATAACCAATTTTAGTATTTTAGCTATATTTGGAGCTCCAGACCTTAATTTGGTGCATATCTAAGCCCATTAGATAGCTAAGATCCACCTTTATAATGAAGGGCTCATGGTCAAAATACATCTTTTTGATTAAGATTTAAGACTATGAATCCAAGTGATAAATTTTGTAATAGGTTGGGTTATTCTACAAAAATGTTTCGATTTATTGCCTATAAATTGAGGTAGGAATCAAATTTTTTAGCAAAGCTAGGTTCATTAGGTTGTTACAAGAAATAGCTACAACTTTTATGCAAAGGCTTAGGTCGAATAATGTCTCCATCCAACCCTAATTAACAGCCAAAGTGAAAGGAGAGGAGTTTAATATAAAAAAAATGAAATCAGTAATCTTTTAGAAACCTTTTCATTTTAAGAACATTAACCCCTTTCAAGCTTTCTCTTTTATTTTATTTTTTTCATTTCTTTTGTAATGTGTAGTTGATCTTTTCTTTTAATCTGAAAGAAATTCTGTTTCACTTCTTTTGTTGATTGTGATGCTTGTTTCTATTGTTGATTTATTCCTAACTTGATTTTCTTGTTTCTTTAGTTTAATGAAATTAATTATTTTGGATGATTAGTTAATGTGGCCACTTAATTTATTGTCTATTGTGATTAATTACTAGCTAAACTTCTATAATCAAAGTTATTTATGATTGTTTGGCTTGAGTAGTAATAACATTTTTAATTGCATGCTAGTGTTAGTCAATTATTTTAGAGAAACATAGGATGATTAAAGAATTCACTACTAGGGTGAATTTGTTAATCAATCTTGGTATTTTGTTTTACTCTTAATGCTATTATTAAGTTGGTTGGGGTGCTAAGTTTTGATCAATTTAGCAATAAGGATTAATTTGAGTGCTAGGCTCAATTAGCGAAATTAGAGGAAAATTAGTAAAAATTAATTTAGATGCTAAGCCTAATTTGATTCTTAGCTAAACGATAAAAGAAGAAATACAACTTTTGTATCTATGATCAGTCACTGAATTTAATGCAACAATCCTTTGAATTGAATCTTTTCCACTTTAAGTTTCCCTTTTCTACATCTAATTTTCTTTGTTTATGTCACTGCCTATTGTCTGTTTTCCTATTCTGAGTAGATAGCCAATAATAACCCCTTGTGTTTTACTTTCATGCACTAAATTAATCACCAGTCTTTATGGATCGACTTGGAGTCATTCTACTATAAATTAGGGTAGTTCAATATATGACATTTGTCAATTTTGACAATCTAAGCCTATCTTAAGAAGTAATAGAATAATTCTTTATAACTTCTTTGACAAGTCATGAGGATTATAATCATTATAGTAATAATCCAGCTTAAACCAATATAAAAGATTATCTATAAATTTTTTAAGACAAACTAAATCTTTTTTTGTGTCATCTCCATGATAATTTTGATACTAAGAATATTAAATGTTTCATATCAATCATATAAAAAATTCAACCTTTTTTTTATTTTCATATGAAAATACACATCTCTATGAGTTAAAAGAATATTGGTTGCTTAGAAAATCAAAATAGTAATTTGTATATACTCAATAATCCTCATAATTTCAAGCAAAACCATATGCTTCAATAACTTTTAGGATATAAGATTCTATTATTTAGAAGATTATTTAAGATATAAATTAATCTCTTTCACTTTCCTTATAGCCTTTTGATAATATTTTCTCTCTGGAGAAAACATTTCTCTCTATTTAACTAGTCTTTGAAGAATTACAAATTGACATATAATTTTCTCTAGAATGACTTCTCTCTAAAAATTTTTATTCAAATCAAAATGTTTTTTTTTTAAATTTCACATCATACTCTTAATGATTATTTTGCCTATTGAATTGTACAACATATACCCTTTTAATTATTTTGAATAACACACCTTTTTGGCCTTAGAACAAGTTTATCTAGTAGGATTATGTATAATAACATGAGCAACATAACTCGTAAACTTTTATATAATTTAACTTATATTACTTATTAAATCAAAGTTTATAATGAGTCTTCTCAATAAACATATATGGAACTTCAGTTAGAATGTAAACATTAGTGAGAATAACTCATCCAAAAATAGTAGAAAATTTGTAAGAGCCAAAATAAACCTTACCATTTTCAATAAGGTTCTATTGTGCCTTTTAGCAACTTCATTTTTTTCAAGTATATGTGACATATTAAGTAAATGAACAGTATCATTCCTATTATAAAATCATCAAACAATCAAATTAATATTCACTCTTACTTAAAAGAAATATCTTGATATTTCTATTAGTAGTATTCACCACTTGTAACATGAATTATTTAATACTTAAAAATTTTTATTGCCTTACTCATGTAAAAGATACAACTTTTCGAATCTTGAAAATCATCAATAAATATAATAAAATTTACCATTTCTAACATGCATACTCATATAATCACCAATATCCAATTGGATTATATGAAAAAAAGGTAAAATACATTGCCCTCCCTTAAACTTTATTAAAATTACACAGACTTCCCCTATTATTTAGAAACCTAGATAGTAAAAAAAAAGGAAAATGTTAACAATATTTCAAAAATAGATTAAGATTTCATTATTTTTAATTTGTTAATGAAAATAAATTATGAAAATCCAATAATACTCTTGATTAAATAAAAGTACTAGTCTGAAACTTATTTCAATTGAAAAAACCTTACTGCAATCATCACACCAAAAGTAATGAGGTAGAAGCAAGACTCGACGATAACTGGTTGGTAGCCTTGCCAGTGTTGAGCCATGGGCTAGTGAAGATATTAGTCAGGTTTAGAAAAAAGCAAAATGCAATAATTAGAAGTGGTGAGAAGCCAAGCCAATACTAGTTTTGGCCATACCACAACTACTAATGATGTCACCCTCTTGGTCTTAATCGACAAAATAGGAGAAAGAAGGGAGATTGAGAATAAGGATAAAGGGCCTAAGGTGATGAATAAGGATATTGATTTTAGTGATGAGAAAAAAATTGCAATAGAATGATGAATTTAATTTCCCATTTTTTTGTGATTTTATTGTTAATTTTTGTTTTTCTTGCATGAATCGTGTGGTTATAGGATTATATAGTAGGTATATGATGAGATTTTTTTTTTTTGTTTTGGGTTTTTCATTTTTTGTAATTTCTTTGGGATTTTGAAGGCTTTATATATATAATGAAATGGCCTAGAATTTCATATATAATTTTAATAAGAATTCCACTTATCTAAATCCATTTTATGTAAATCATACTCAAGTTGCTAAGAAATGAAATATGAGGTTATAAGAAAATTATGGATTTAAGCATAACCAAGTTTAATACCTAAATCATAATTCATTCAATTTTTTGCTATTGTTCTATTTGCCTTGTGTATTTATTGGATGCTTGTTTCTTGTGAGAACTGCAAATAAAATAAAGATGTTCATTAATTAGTGAGAAAGGAAGAGAATGGGAAGTGGTGGAAAATTGGAGATAGATCCAATGCTTATAATCTAAGTTTGGTGGGGATGGATGTGAAAAAAATAAATAAATTGAAGCTCCAAAATATAACATTTTTGGTAAAGGTAAAAATAAAACTAAAAAATAGAAGAATTTGATAATGGAGGAGAGATGAAGATAAGTGCTAAAACTAGAAGAAGAAAAATTGATGTACTAAGAGAGGTTATTTTAGAGATAGTATGATTTTTGGTTCAATTCAATTTCTGGGGATGGCATAATTGGCTCATCTTGCATATGGATCCAATGGAAAAATATAAAGTTCCAAACCTTTAACTACACTTTTTCAACAAGTTCATAGGGGTGAAATTATCATTTTTCAGTCAACAAGACAATAAATTTGTTGACTAAATGGTGTTTTGCACTATCAGACAAAATAACACTTATATGTAATGACTTTTTATAAGGGAGGTCAGTGTAGCATCTACAATAACAAGGGAGGTCTGTGTAATCTTAGTAAAGTTAGAGAAAAGATAATATATTTTACTTTATAACAAATTCACTTTTATAGGGGAAAAGAAACTTAATCATTTTTCTATATAAACAACTTTCATAAATTATAAATTTATTTTTCTCATCATTTCTAGCAAGTTGTCCTTAATCAATATCCTTACCATTATGACCAAAACAAAATATGATAGATAATATTCATTAGATTGAATACTAAAAAAATTCACTCATAATATTTCCATATGAATTAATTTAATATATTTTCAAGATTTTAAATCCTTTCAACACAATTTCATCTCTTTCATATAAGACAAACTTTTTTTTTCAAAGAAAATTTAAGTTTTTCTAAAAAGTAACAAACAATTTTTTATCAATAAAGGCAATATTTTAAAGAAAAAAATTTATTATATTTCAAGTTTATCTCACAAGTTCTAAGTCTATCAAAAAAGTTTTATCGTTATTTATCATATAAATGAAATTTTATCCAATATCAATTTCCTTAATTTTCTTAAACCCATGAAAATCAATAAACACATGAAGTTAGCCTATCAACTCATGGGCTTATCATAGGAAAGACATTTTAGAAGAAAAGATTTACTTTGCTTAGGCTTTATTTTATTCTTTTTTTTTTTTTATATAACAATCCTTTCAAATGTAGCCAAATTTGCTATAGTGAAAGCATATTCTCTATGTAATAATCATCTTATTGCTCTAATAAATAAAATTCCTATAATTTTGAATTTGGGATTTCATCCATTTTCTTGTTAAATATCTAGCTTCCATTATTAAGTAAAGGCTTTGATTTGATAATTTCTTCATGTTTTTACAACCTTCCTATCCTTTTTGTAATCAAACTCATAAATAAAATCATGATCAAACTCTTCAATAAGACTCGATTAATGTATAAAATCATTAATAAACATATATAACTTTAGTACAATGGAGACAATAGTTCTCATGTATAATTTTATCATAAAACTTAAACTCTTTATTACCAATTCATTTACATGTTTTCTCATATCAATCTTTCAACACATTTTAATATAGCGAATCTTTTTCACAAATTATTCACATGAAAATCAAACTCGTTTTTGTTCTTTTATTTAGCTTCTAATTATCTAAAATTTCTTTTGTGATCTATAAGTAGAAATTATTCATATGAATTATTTTCCTAAGATCACTATCACTTAACATATTATCATATTTTCTTCAATTTAAAAGTCAAGGGATCAATTCTTGTGACTCCCACCTTCTCAATTAAAAATATAATTTTACTATTAGATTTGAAAATGTCAATAACCATTTTCTAATTATTATAATTCTTTAAGTCCCTTTCATGCTATTCATTATTATCAACTGCATCATTTTCATTAGCAATTGGCTAGGGAAAGATAAGTGTATATTCCACACAATTAATATCCTTATAATCGAGTAAGGTCAAGAGTATATCAACTCTTTATTCCTAATCCACATAGTCAGTACCATCCAATACATTGGATTTGAGAATATTAATAAATATAAATCCACCACTAGGCACAAGAAAAAAGATTCTTAATTCACATTACTTTAAACAATCACTTACTTATTGAGGATTTATGATAAGAAAAAATAAATTTTTAGAAAACTTAATAATTTACACTTACCCGTTGGGGATTAATAAGAATTATTGAAAGGTATATATCCATATTATCCATTGGAGATTTTGTGAAACATAAAATGATAATAAAATTATTAAACAGTCAAAATACATAGATATCTGCATTACTTATTGAGGACTTTATAAAATATGAAACAATATTAAAAACTAGACAATATAAAAATAAAATACTCATATATTTGCATTACCCATTAAGGATTTAGCAAGATATGAAATAATAATAAAATTACTACACAATATAAAAACACAACAGTTGCATTATCCATTGGGAATTTTGCAATTTAGAATAAATAGCCTTATAGGTAATTAATGGGGGAAAAATAGCACAATATTATACCCTTCAAGATTATACAATAATTATATATCATGTGGAGGCTTAATCACTTGTAATTGTAAGAAATAATAGATAAATTCTCATGTAATATAAAATAAGGAAAATAAGCATAAAAGGTTACAGAAGGATGTAATAGAAATTTGACTTTTAATTCAAGAGGACCTTTTTTAAGATAGAATTTATTCTTAATTTTTATAAGATACATATCTCTTCCTAAGTTACGAGCTTTTTTCATAAATCTCAAACTTTTTTAAAGGTCACAAACCATCTCCGGAGGCTACGAAATTTTTCCACATGTTATGAATCTTTTTTATATATGTGAAGTACATAATCCTCAATGTAAATCAAAAGATGCAAAGAGAATAATATTAATATGAGAATTTTCTATAAGTAATTAGCTTGCTATTTTTAGCCCAGCAATATCTTTTGTATACATTATTTATGGGACCAATTAAGGTATTTATAAGATATTTCAACACCTTTAGTCTCTAATGTATAGTGCACTACTAGGCATAGTAATCTACATCCAATTCATGAATCTTTGTCCACGTTCAAATACTAAACCCATTATTTATAGCCATTGAAATAAATTTCATTTATAACATTGAAGCTATTCATTTAAAATTTCACATTAAGCTAATGGAACAATATATATTGAATTTATTTGTATTAAGTGAATTAAAATCTTTCTAAATTTGATAAAAATTAATATTTGAAACCATTAAAAGTTCTTACATTTCTATTAAAAATATTGAAGTATATAATTAAATTAAATTTCTACATGAAATGCTTGAGTTATTTTTTAAAGTATATGAATTAGAGAAAATGTACTTATTTGATATAAAATATACTTTTAAGAGAAATTTAATGTAATCTTTGTCTTTGAAAAATTAAAATGAAGATAAGCAAGTTAAACTACCATGTTAGACTTTAAATGAAGGGACTAATGATAGAACTAATTTAATATAAAAAATTAGAAATTTTTTACCTATTAGATGTAAAATATACTTTCAAAGAAAATCTGATATAATATTTATATTTTAGATACCAAAATGATAGTTTGCACTATTTTTTCTAAGAGGGTTTGATTTGTATTCACCATTTGACAAGGCATAATTAATTTATAAATTATGAATAAATGTGTCATTTTATACATTAAATACAAATTTATTAATAAAGAATATTAAATTTTCCAATTTTTTATAATTGACTAATTCAGGATTAGACCATTGACTTGAAAGAGTAGCCATTTGACTTGTTAGAACTAATCCAAATCCAGTGTACGCAAAGAGAAAAATTATTTATCAACCACAGTGGCTGTGTTTCTATTTGGTCGGTGTATAGACCGGAAGATTGTATATTTAGCTGTGCCATCTGAACATAGAGCAGATTAATTTTCAGTTGCAATGATGGCGAAAAAAGTGTCAAAGTTAATTGTGCGTGAAATATACGCAAAAAAACATGAGATTATAGTGATACTTGCGGTCAACAACGGCACTTGCTATTTTGGTCAAATTGGTTTCTTCCTATCAAATCCAGTTCCTATGTGCTGAGAAATATTTTTATTTTTATTTCCTAACATTTTGATATTTTTTTATAACATGAGCAATAAATTATTTAATATGTATACTATTTGTTTAATACATGTAATGTCCAAATTGAAATTCAAGACATTAAATGAAGAAAACTCTAAAAAAAATATTGAGTATCGATATCAATAGCATAAAAAATCTTAACTATTATCTGGTTAAAAAAATATTCACTCTAGTTTTAACATTTAATATAAAAAAAATTACACTTTATATCTTTAAAATTTTATTGCATGACAACTTATCATAAATTTTAAAAATAAATTACATCTTTAAATTTTAAATAAATTATAAATTATTCTCTTAAAATTTGAAGAAAATTATAAAAATTTTAATTAATTATTAATTTTTAGTTTAAAAAAATATGTTATATTTACACTATTGAAGAATTATTTGCTTTCTTATAAAGTACAAAACAAATACTAAACATACTATTAATTTTAATTATTCTCAAAGCACTAAACGAAAGATTTCATTTATTTTTATATTTCAAATCTGATATTAGATTTTTACATGTGAATTTAATGAATTGAAAATTCCTATAAAAAAAAAGGTTTGACTTATGTCATTATATATGATAAAAAAAAAAAAAGAATGATCAAGAGCAACATTAACATTAAAACAAAAATTGCCAAAAGGTTATAATGAAGAGAGTAAAGGATAAGGATTATGTGCATACCAAATCAAACACGTGATTCATAAAAATAAGAGTGTCCTTTTCATCGTTCAAACGGAGAAAATATAGCAAATTGCTGTTCCTCGTGTTTTCATCACTACAATATACCATTCATGAATTATTGAAAAAACAAATATGCTATGTTTATTCATTCTCTCCAATAAATTAGCATCTATAAAGGCTAACAGAATCTTAGCTTAAACATACTCTATTTATTTATTAATAAAACTTTTTTTTTTTATTTTTGTCAATTGAACACTTGAATGTTTTTAAATATATATAAATATTTATCTTTTAAATATTCAAAGAAAATGTATATTGTCACGTGTGGCACATGGGTGTCACCAGCCATGGAGCCAGTCCGCCGACGCATTTAATCAAATAATGCATATGCATAACCAATCAAGAAGCCATAAGAGGTTCCACTTCCTCGATAGGTCAAACACACGGCACGAGGCACAAGAATTCCTCTCACCATCGCTACGAAAGTGGGAAAAAAGGAATTTAATTAACAAACACGCTTTAGATTCTACTGTGCAACACCAAACTCCGTCCTCCTTGCTTATAAGTTCTAACATCTCATCATCTTGGACAGCAATAACACCAACATAATCAGAAGATCCAGAAGATACCCCTTTTTTTTTCTCTCTTAAACCCTCCGAAGATCCCTGTTTTGTTAAAAGGTTTAAGAATTTCTTTGGAGATTCTAAGAAACTTGTGTTGTGAGGTATTCAGAGAGGGAGGGAAAACGAGAGGCTGTTGTTGAAACAACAATATTATCTTACTTTTCTCAAAAGAAATTACAATAAAACTGGTTTTTATTTAGTTTTTTTTGTTTTCTCCTACATATCTGCTCTTTCGGCTGCATCCTTTCATTTTTGGTTCATATAGTTCTCTTTTTCCTGTCTCTTGCTTGTAAAGTTTCACTTTTAACCCCAACTGACCAGGAGTAGTAAACCCAACCCCTGGTCTAAAGCTCTCATCTGGGTCTCCAATGGCCACCTGGGTTTTATCAGAATGTGGCTTGAAACCTCTCACCCCAACATTCCCAAGACCCAGAACAGGTCTTATACCAACCAAACCACAAAAGGTTTTCAGCACAAAAAATGGTATTTCAGATCTGAAATTCTCACCAAGAAGTTTCACAACTCGTAGCTTTAAAGAGAGAAAGTGGGAATTGAGAGTTAGTGCTCCTTTGAGAGTTTCCACCATTGGAGAGGATGAGAGAGGAGAGAGAATCAGTAATGGGGTTAATGAGGTTGAAGGAGGAATGCCAGAATTTGACCCTGGGTCCCCACCGCCCTTCAATTTGGCTGATATTAGGGCAGCCATCCCTAAGCATTGTTGGGTGAAGGACCCTTGGAAGTCCATGAGTTATGTTGTTAGAGATGTCATTCTGGTTTTTGGTCTGGCTGCTGCTGCTGCTTTTCTCAACAAATGGTATATTTGGCCTCTCTATTGGGCTGCTCAAGGAACCATGTTCTGGGCTCTTTTTGTTCTTGGCCATGATTGGTAATCACTAATCACTAATTAAATCTTTCTATTTCAGATTTAAATTCTATTCCTTTTACAGAGTTTTCAATATTTGCTTTTGGTGGTGAATTAGATTCCAGAATTGGATCATGATCCTTGGTAATTGTTTGTTTTTTTGTATTTCAGTGGTCATGGAAGCTTTTCAAACAATCATAAGCTCAACAGTGTGGTTGGGCATCTTCTGCATTCTTCAATTCTTGTGCCATATCATGGATGGTATGAATTCTTAGTCCTATTTCTTTTTCTATAATACTTTATCCTATAACCTGCTTTATTCTAGTCTAAAGTTTGAAGCTTAGAAACTTATAATATGTTGTTGAATTGTGCAGGAGAATCAGTCATAGGACTCATCATCAAAACCATGGCCATGTTGAAAATGATGAATCTTGGCACCCAGTAAGCTAATTTCTTCATTCTAGTTTTATAGAGTCCATTTGCGTTTGTTTTTTTTTTTATAACTAGCGCTACTTGCACTTCTATTTATTTACAACACTCATCACAACTACCTATTGTAGTTGAACTGGCCTTTCTCTGTTTTGAAACATGTGGAGAGCATTTCGACTTTGATTGTTTACTTTGTGAAAAAAGTTATTAATAATTGAAAGTAACTGTAGCATTTTTCCTCTTCTTTTTCAATTACTGTTTCTAAGATGAGAACTTCAATTCTCTGCAGTTGTCTGAGAAAATTTACAAGAATTTGGACAACGTGACACGCATGTTGAGATTTACAGTTCCGTTTCCAATGCTTGCCTATCCTGTCTACCTTGTAAGCATTCGTGGATAAACAATTTGGCTGGAATTTGATTTCACTTTGCTGATATTTCTGGCAGAGGAATTTACATAGCTTTTGTTTGATCCTTGAATACAGTGGAGCAGAAGTCCTGGGAAAACTGGTTCACACTTTAACCCAAACAGTGATTTGTTTGTTCCAAATGAAAGAAAAGATGTCATTACTTCTACTGTTTGCTGGACTGCGATGGCTGCACTGTTGGTAGGCTTGTCTTTCGTAATGGGTCCAAGTCAATTGCTTAAGCTATACGGAGTTCCTTACTTGGTAAATTCCAATTTTCCATTTTGTTTTCTTACCATGGACTAAAGACCTTTTCACGGTATTTTTCTTTCCAATTCAAATCAATTCCTAATTTAACTTTGCTTGCAATTCAGGTTTTCGTCATGTGGCTGGATTTGGTCACTTACTTGCATCACCATGGTCACGAAGACAAATTACCTTGGTATCGCGGAAAGGTATAATCTCTTTGCTCTTTTCTTCTTTTAGGCTCTTTCTTGGGAAAAGGAGAAAGTTCAACTTGTTCAATACATTTCTGAGTAAATTGATTTAAGGCAACTTTGGAAATTACAAAAATATCTCTTACTTTTCAGTCAAAATATTTATACTATCTGTATTTGGCCTTCAAAAAAATTATTTTGAGTGAGTCCTTAATCATCTACACATTGGTTCTCTCATCATTTTTTCTGTAATTTCGTCTTTGTGCATATGTGACAATCTGGTTGAATCGTCTTGCCTATTTAATTGTTTAAATTCTTTCATATACACATTGAATGTCAATTTGTGTACCATGTTAAGTGTCGTTGCCATTTTCAATCCAGAAAAAGGGTTTTTGTGGGCTTCAAACTTCTCATAAATGGAATAACTATTCACATCTTTGTGCTCACCATGCTTGGCAGGAATGGAGCTATTTTAGAGGAGGCCTTACAACTCTTGATCGTGACTACGGATGGATTAATAACATTCACCATGACATTGGAACTCATGTTATTCATCATCTCTTTCCTCAAATTCCACACTATCACTTGATAGAAGCAGTGAGTGTCTGTCTACATTTTTAAGAAACCATAACAGTAATTTCCAAGAGCTACAGAGTTTTGAATTTTTTTTTTCCCTCTTTGTTACACTTGCAGACTGAGGCTGCTAAGCCGGTGCTCGGAAAATATTACCGGCAGCCAAAGAAATCCGGCCCTCTGCCATTTCACATGATTGGAGATTTGATAAGAAGCATGAAGAAAGATCATTTTGTCAGCGAGACTGGTGATATCGTCTACTACCAAACAGACCCTAAGCTTAGTGGATCTTCTACTTCAAAGTAAAGAATTTCAGTTCTTTTTCCATTTGGACAATTATAGAGGATGTGAAGTTATTTTCCATGAGGCAGTTCCATATTCAAAATTGAAGATTGCCTAATTGTGTGAGTTTGTACTCTTACATGGAGGTGCTGCATCTTTTATGGATTAAATTCCCATTAGCTTTGGGGAATAATGCCTAACAAATTTGATTGTAACTGTCATATGTAATTTATTCTTGTTAGAAGAGCAAATAATATGTAAATTTATTATACTCTTTCCTCATCAATTTTTGGTGTATTTGCTCAATTTCAGTGGAACAAGGAATTGAAAGGAAAGCTTAGAAATAGAAATGAAACAACTGAATACATTGCCTTTGTCCATTTCATCTTGTTTTCAACGATTTTCTTGTGTGGTGGAGCCGCCCTTCGAGATGGTTAGATAGCTAGTGCTTTTGTTTTCTTTTGTTTTACTTTTCAATGATAATGATCAAGTTTGAAAAGAGTATTCCTTGACGTTTCTCACACAATAAACTCTAAAACTCTGTATTCTATTTTTAATGTTTCTTGCATGATAAATTTTAAATTTTACATTTTATCTTTTATGCGTTCACGTATAATAATACTACATTAATTAAATTAATATGATATGCTTAATTCTTATTTAAATATACATTTGTTTACACATCCATTATTGTCAATAATTTTGAGGCAAATGTCAATTTTGTTTTCCCTGTGTGTTGCAACTTGCAAGAAATGGGTGGGGGACAGTAGTGATGAAATTCATATGGGGTTGAATTGAAACAGTTGTTGTGTCATTATCTTGTACCGGATTTTCATTGCAGTTCCCAATAATGTGCATCGAAAGGAGAGAATGGGAAAGAGTCGCAGCCACCCATATGATGGGATCAGTGCCAGCGTGCAACATATGGTCCAAGCAAACCAATTGCGTTGCTATGCTTTGCACCATTCATATCATAGCCTTTCCCATTCCTTTGGTTGCCATTCAGATTCCCTAAAGGCATATGGATATTATCAGTTTCTTATAGCAACAAATAAACATGAGAGAGAGAGAGAGAGAGAGAGAGAGAAGAAAAAGAAGATGAAGATAGGGATTGTGTTGTATTATTATTAGCTATCGTTAGCTTCCACCTAACGTAATAATAATAATAATATGTCATGTTCAATTGATTTGCTTCAGTGTTCATTTGTTTACAAACATAGAAAGTGAAATTGGAATGGTAAGAAGAATATCTTGATCAATTTGTGAAATTGGAATGGTAAGAAGAATATCTTGATCAATTTTGGATGATTTGGGATGTATGGTTTAATTCAAATTAGCATGGAATCTTTTGTTAAAATGGGATACATCATAATTTTTCAATGATTGCTTTATTATTAAAGGAAATGGACCCACGAATATATCAAATATTAATTAAATATTAAAAATTCAAATCATCATAATTTTTCAATGATTGCTTTATTATTAAAGGAAATGGACCCATGAATACATCAAATATTAATTAAATATTAAAAATTCAAATCACATAGAAAATCACTAAACGGATATAGAGATTTTAAGACTTGTTTTCTTCTACCAACATGCACTTTCTTATAATTTTACGAAAATATACCCTTTTTTTTTTGTAAAAAGACAACTTTTCAAAAATAAAAAATTATATTGTAACTATGGTTGGTGAAATTACATTTCTTTTATATATTTCTACACACAAAATTCAATAAAATTATAATTTTTTTTGACAATGTTGTAAAAATATATATAAAAAAAAATCCACAAGTTCCAAATTTTTATAGCACATAAAAGAACTAATATATTAAAAGAGGTGCAAATAAAAACATCACAAGTAAAAGAATATTAATTACTTTATATTAAGAGAAAAGATTATCACACATTGTATTTTCACACAATCTTCCTTTTTAATAAATTTCCTATATATAAATATATGTGGTCCTCACAAAAAAAAATCAATAATATTATAAGAAATTAGAAAAATGTGTCTAGTAAATTACTTGCGTAGCAAATAGCAATATCATTAATGCTATTAGCATTTTCCATGTGAGTTTGTAGATTTAGGCCATAGAATGGAGATATAATTAGTCGTATATAGTAGTTAGTTGTTTTTTTTGAAATAAGGATGGATATAATTTAAATTCAACTCATGACTCATCATCACAAAGAAATTATTTACTACTTACCATTTAAAACGTGACTGAATTTTCTTAAAACCTTTTAAACTATTTATGCATACATTAATTTGAGAAAAGGGTTTGGTGTGCCTCCACTAAGAGGAGGCATGCAATCAACATTGGGAAGCTAAAGTGTGTGCTTTTGTACGTGAGTGGCCTCTATTCTCTAAGTGAGTTTCCTATGCAAATGTTGTGATTGTTAACAAGTATATAAAATATCTAGATTCAGTTTGTCTAAAAGTCACTATGATATTTATGAACATTGTGATATGCATGATCATTGTCTTAGTTAATTAGACTTAAATTGGGTGAGTCTTTGTTATAAACTTAGGCATTTTGAAACTATTTTTTTCAATTTTATGTATTCAATTTATTCATACATTTTGAGATATTAGAGTAAACTATATTTGATGGACTTTGTTCTTTATTGGTCACTATTCAACTTTGTTGTATGACTAGTGAACTATGAAAGTGAGATATATGCAAAGAAAATTAGATAAATCTAATGTTGATGATTGTCATAAACTCTCCGATAGTCATAAACTCTCCGATATTCAAAATAGACATTATCTTAGATGTATGAGCAAGAAAGCAAGTAAACACAAATAACAATGCTTTTGCAATATTTTATAGGTTCAAAAGATTGAGAGATTACTAAAAGGTCACTAAACAATCCTTATATTACTAAATACATTCTACAAATGAATAACACATAATTGAATGATTAAATAAAATAATTTAAATTGAGTGTTTTAATCATTTCATCATTTGTCAAATAATAATATTACGTTATTGCAATAACTAATCAATCAAATAAAATCAATCATGTTATAAAATCAATTGTATTAATGTTAATTGGCAATTAATACTAGGATATTGGGACTTATCTATAGTATGTACTGTTATAAAGAGGCTATTAAAAAGCTTTTGCTTTATTTTTATGTTTCCCAAAAAAAAAATTATATATAATTAAGCCACGTTCAAAATATATAACTACAAAGTAGCAATATGCAACCATTTTATCAACGTGAGTTTCTATCTACAATTTCAATCTAATAACTACCGGTTATCTATGTGCCAGCAAAACTGATAGGTCGAGATTTTGATCCATCTAGTCGTCCACATGCATTAATAACCACCCATTATTTATTTAAAGAAAATATCTTCGTGTTATTGTGATATTGTAATTCCCAGTATTATTATTTATTAACTTGTGATAAATTAAAAAAATTATCTCCTTAATTTTAGTATCTATTTTAATATGATATTAAAATATTTAATTTATTAAAATATAATAAATAATAATATTTGTTGTAGGTAAAATCTGACATTTCTTAAATGAGCTGCCAGAAAGTCCAAGTAGCAACAGAATCCTAGATCGCTAAGATGTCGAGGACGCTAAGTCTCGATTCGTTCGCTCAAAACCTATCCTTGCGTGAGCTCATCTCGCTTCAATAAGGACGAGCTTAACCCCGCTACCTAAGGAAATGACAACGATCCTAAGTCAAAGATTCTAGTTCGCGAGGTGTGGCCTTCAACGAAAAGCTTGTTGGGCAGGAGACAAACGTACATCACACTCAATAAACAAGGGCCCCACCCGCAGAAAATAATCTACATGAACTGAATTGAAGGATATGTTTTATCTTGTACGTACACTGCATGATGTAACGTATTCACAACTTATAAAATTACTATTGTACCCTCCTTGCCTCTATAAATAGGAGGAAGAAGCACTCTTTAAACATTGAAGAGACTAGGATTGCCATACCAAAACACTATAAAAGTTCTTTCAAGTTAATATACTACCGTAGACGTAGGGTCTGGTACTGTCCAGATTTGACTGAACCATGTTAAAAGCTTTGTGTTTCTTATTGCTCTTCTTCTTCCTCTTGCCTTTCTGCATTCATTTATTGTGAGTGTAACCATATTGTAGTTTGAGTTCCAAAAGAACCTCTTCAATTAATTGAATTTCGGTAAAACCAAAATCTACTATCAACATTTTGGCGCCATTTGTGGGGACTTATCTATATTTTGGTTGATTCTCTATGTTCAAGTTCGTTCTTTGTCCAGTCATAATGGCTAGAGGAAAAGCCATTAAGAAGTCTTAGGCTATCAATAACCACCTTAAAGGTCATACGACGAGTTCTTCTACTACTAGGACCACCAACGGCTTGCCCTCCTCTGTTCACCACTAACCTGCCGTTACTATGCCTGGGAACG
The DNA here is from genome assembly GCA_026873985.1 of Saraca asoca. Taxonomy (NCBI): domain Eukaryota; kingdom Viridiplantae; phylum Streptophyta; class Magnoliopsida; order Fabales; family Fabaceae; genus Saraca; species Saraca asoca. The sequence continues at coordinate 4,226 of JANHAO010001990.1, read as the reverse complement.
GTGAAATGCAAGCTTGGCACCAACGCCTAGAGGCATTGGAGAATACAGTAAAGGAAATGGCTGAAGCATTTAAGGTGTTGGCACAAGCGCAAGCTCATGGTGTACAAAGACGGGCTGAAGTTATCACGCCCGAGAATGGTCACCAGCAGCAGCAAGTTGAAAGCTCGAACAGGGCCAACCAAGAGCATACATCAGGTGATCGCTCGCATGACCACGAAAGAAGGAAGAGTCACCAGGCTTCCAGCTAGTGTTCAGAAGCATTAACTCAACTGGTAGAGGAGTTACCGCAGAGGGTGAAGCAACTAGAAGAACGCCTTCGAAGCTGAAGCAATCAAGGACACCCCGAAGGACAATCCCCCTTCTCTGAGGAGATTGAGTCGGAACCCTTCCCGCACAAACTTAAAGTTCCCACGGTTCTGCTATATAATGGGAATAGCAATCCACGCAGCCACCTGGACATGTTCAATATCCAGATGGACCTCCAGACAAGTAATGCCCTAGTCAAATGCCACGTTTTCCTAGCCACATTAGGAGATGCACCTCAAGCTTGATTCAGGAATCTCCCAGCTCACAGCATCAACAACTAGGAAGAATGCCAAAGAAAATTCCTCAGTTAGTACCAAGCGTTAAGGAAGCAACTCACACCCTTTCTGCCATCTCGCTACAATCTTTCAGCATAAGCATGAATCGTTGAAAGATTATATTACTCGATTTAGATGCGAAACCAATAATATGGAGAGCCCATCCAATGAAGCCATCTTGATGGCCATCTCAGCACGGCTTTGCAAGGATGGCAAGCTATATAAAAGTATATATAAATCCCCAGTTGCGGACCCGGGTGAATTTTATGATCGAGTCACCAAGTAGATTAGGTGGGAGGAGATTTTTGGTTCGGAAGAGTCCAAACAAAAGGATGAGGCGAGCCTCTCCACCCAAAGAAAAAAAAAAGAGTAATAAAGGCCAAGATGACTGTTCCAACAGTTAGCCCACCAAGAAAGCCAGAAATGAGCAACTTCCACGTCTAGGCCGTCATGACCATTACAGTATCCTATCAAATACCCTAGACAAGATATTTGCCTCGAAAAAGGGTAAAGAAGACTTTGGGACGCCTAACCCAACGAGGACTCCTCGTGCTAATAGAAATACGAACAAATTCTGTGCCTACCATAATGAGGCGGGGCATAACACTTCTAATTGCAAAGCTCTCCGAGATGCAATTAAATACCTCATATAAGAGGTCGTCTGAAAGATTATGTGGTACCGCTCGCAGGGCATCAGCCCCATCAGCCCCAGCGAGATCTTGATCAGGAGCAATTACCCGTAGTGAAGACTATTTATTGATCTTATAATATAAATGTGTAAAAGCAATTTGAATCCCACGCTTATAATCCCTGTTCAGTCTCCAGTATATGTCAGTTCGAAATCAAGCTCCTAAGGAAACAAGCTCTTTCTCTCTCTCTCTCTCATGCCAATTTATGACTATATCCTTTAAGTCTTTGGGTTAAACTGGTATTGTACTAGTGCAACCTACTTTATGGCACCACATGCATGTGATTTACCCATGTATATGACTAACTTTCTTAAGTACCATATACACGGTGTTTCACCTCGTGCATGACCAATTTTCTTAGGCACTACGTGCAGGTGATCTACGCGTACGAGCCATTTTCTTAGCCATCGTATGCATACCATCTTCAGCCATGCGTACGAGTAACTTTCTTAGCCACTATATGTATGCAATCTTCAACTCGTGCATATGAGTAACTTTCTTAGCCACCGTATGCGTACCATCTTCAACCGTGCGTACAAGTAACTTTCTTAGCCACTGTATACGTGTAATCTTCAGCTTGTGCATATGAGTAACTTTTTTAGCCATCATATGCATATAGTGACCTTACAGTGCATACAAGCTACTTTCTTAGCCATCATATGCATATCATCTTTAGTCATGCATATGACTAACTTTCTTAGCCACCATATGCATGCAATCTTTAGCTCCTGCATATGAGCAACTTTCTTAGCCACCATATGCAAGCAGTGGCCCTATTATGCATACTAGCCACTTTCTTAGCCATCGTATGTGTACTATCTTTAGCCATGCATACAAGCAACTTTCTTAGCCACCGTATGCATATGACTTAAAGCTCATAGCTCTCATACAACCTAAAGCTCGTAGCTCTCATGCGATCGAATACTCGTAGTTCACATGCAATTTTTATCAGACACAACTCTCATATTGTCTAGATTCATCACTCAAAGAAGCATGATCGTTTGGTTACTTTGATATCTTACTTTTGTATTATCTGTGATATGCAGGATACTTATACAATAGAACATAAGAAATACAAAGAGAAATTCATTCACTAAAAAGCCTCAACAAGGTATATTTACACAAAGAAATCAAAATATAAGTTAATCTAGCCTATATACTAGAAGAAAGACTCACGGCCTAGAGAAGAGCCCCAATTTGCAGAAGGGTCAGCGAGCATGATTGATTTCAATTCTTTTCCTTGTTGCTCTCCTTGGTTTAGAAAAACCTTTCTAGCTGTTCCCTCAGCACTGAAAGCCTGGAGGAGACAAGCCTGAGCAATTGGAAAAGAGAACCCCCCGACATCACCAGGAGACATAAGCTGGGATCTATACAAGATCTTCCCATGTCTTCAAGGAAGGATTGCCCTTAAAGGCTTTTATGCAACAGACCATGCATACCTCACCGGAAAGATAGAACACCTATGGAATGGGGGGCTTGTCTGAAATTCCCATCCATTTCTCTATGAAGGAGGAAGAAGGACCTCCTATGTCTTAAATAGAAGTAGTTCTGATGCCATCAAAGAGTTTGAGAGAGCTCCCAACCATCCTTATTAATTGCCTCGGAAGAAAACAAGGAAAATGCGTCCATGGCTATGAGACACATATAATGGAAAGAACAGTCTAGGACAAATGAAATGGCATACTCAATAAAGGCTTTGGCTGCTTGGTGTTTAGCAAGACTCAACTCCCAGCCTGCGAAATGAGCTAAAAGTTAAGGGGCTTATGTTGTAGACAAAATCTGGGATTTCCTAAATGGGTTGGCAGAAGGCCTAAGTAGCAGTAGATCCTAGATCACTAAGGTGCTGAGGATGCTAAGTCCCAATTCGTTCACTTAAAAGTTATCCTTGTGCGAGCTCACTTCGGTAAAGACGAGCTCGATCGTGCTACCTAAGGAAATGACGACGACCCGAAGTCAAAGACTCTGGTTAGTGAGGTGCGATCTTCAGCGAGAAGCTTGTTGGGCAGGAGACAAACATACATTACACTCAGCAGATAAGGGGCCCACCCACAAAAAATAATCTGCAGAAGCTGAATTGAATGATATGTTTTATCTTGTATGTACACTACATGATGTAACGTATTTACAACTCGTAAAACTACTATTGTAGCCTCTTCCCCTCTATAAATAAAAGGATAGAGTACTCTGTAAACATCAAAGAGACTAGGATTGCTATACCAAAACTCTATAAAAATTCTTTCAAGTTAATACATTATTGTGGACGTAGGGTTTAGTACTGTTCGACTTTGGCCAAACCACATTAAAAACTCTATGTTTCTTATTGCTCTTCTTCTTCCTCTTGCCTTTCTGCATTCATTTATTGTGAGTGTAACCAAATTAAAGTTTGAGTCCTAAAAAAATCTCTTTAATTGGTTGGATTCCGATAGAATCAAAATCCACTGTCAATAATATTAAAATTTCAATACTATAATAGCATTAAAAATATTTTCCCAATTAATTATATAGCATACATTTCAAAATTCCTAAAACTTCTACTCCTTCACCCATTGCATGTAAACATTACTTGCAATGTCTTATACACCTACAATCTTAAGAAATATTTCTAGTCATGTTGTAGTATTGTCAGAAATAATTTCTTTAATTTGAACATATTATAAAATGAAATTTCATGCAAGGAAGAAGTAGAATGTAAAGACACTAAAGAGAAATAACATATAAAGAAGAAAAATATTTCTTATTCAATTGCTTCATAGAAGCCTCTATTTTTAGGCATATAATCATAAAGATACATAACCTAAAAGCCAAGAAGAATAAATGAGATTCAATAGTCTTGAAGGAGATTCAATGGTTTTAGGGGTTTGAAAATAAATAGATATTCATAATAATGAATGAATTTATAACATTCATTGTTTCAAGAGTTGAGAAACTAAATGGACATCTACAATAATGGATGAAT
>JANHAO010001989.1:0-30501 GCA_026873985.1 Saraca asoca | reverse complement strand
TTCATCTTAATATGCAATGCACAATGAATGCAACATAAGATGAATATACAACCTTTATATCCAAATCCATAGAATGTATAGTCATAGATGTAATAGGGTCCCATCAAATTAGCCTAGGGCACCTATCCAGACTAACAACTAGGTCTGAACTTGGAAGGCTTACACATCATCAAGGAAGGTTTGGAAAACAGAATTTATCACTTAACAAATGAAGTTAAAGTTTCACGAGCTCGGAACGTAGAACATCTGCACCAATATTTTTAATAAATTTTTTCTCGACCTTCTAATCTTGATAAAAAGGGCTAAAGCCAAGACTTGTGTCTACTAAGCAGCATGATTGCTGTAGTGTGATCCACTAAGCAGCATGATTGCTATAGCACGATCCATTGAGTAGTATGATTATTGTGGCGTGACCTATTGAGCAGCATGATTATTGTGGCATAACCTACTGAGCAACATGATTATTGTGGCATGACCTACCAAGCAACAAGATTGCTAATTAAGGCATAGCTTTCATGCGACTTAATACTCGAAGACGTAGCTTTCATGTAACCTATCTCAGCATTCAACTTATGCTAATTAAGGCGCAACTTTCATGTGACCTAATACTTGAAAGCATAGCTTTCATGCAACCTATCTCAGCATTCAACTTATGCTAATTAAAGCGTAGTTCTCATGTGACCTACTATTTGGCAAATGCATGCATGCGACTTACTTTTCGGCACCGTATGCATGCGACCTACTATTTAACATCGTATTCATGTGACCAACTATGCATTCATACGATCTACTGGCTATTCAACATGGCATATATTCTTTAAAGTCATGATTTACTGGTTGAGGTCCATTTATATTAACTTATACAACTTACTTAGTACTCAACTAATATTTGTCAAATCATGCTAACTGAGGTTGATTGACTTATCTGGCATTCATTTTATCTAATGTTTACCAAGTTGTGATTTATAGGAACCTATTCATATCAACTTATATACTATCCTCTGCAATATATTGAACATATAAGATGACACACTTGGAAAAGCAGGAGAATAAAAAATTCATTAAAAATCTTGCTCAACGAGGTAAATGTACATGTGAAGATTCAAAATACAAATCAGAATAAGCCTATAGCTATCATGTCTTAAAAGGAAGGTTGGCTTCAAAGAACTAAACCATGGTGAGCTCGAGGATCAACAAGCAAGTCGATCACTTAAGCTTTTTCTTGTCTTCCTCCCAAGGTAAGAGCTTTTCCCTTAGCTTTATTGCCCCCAGTACACTCTAAAAAACCAAAACGGGTAGCTCACTTTGTAAGGAGGCAAAAGAACAACAGTGAAAGAATTGAATTCATCAGCATCACCATGAGGAGGATATGAAATCTGTATAAAACTTTCCAAGATCCTTAAAGAGGAATTGTCCATGGAAACTTCCTATGCGGTAGGCCATACAAGCCTCATCCAAGATTCAGATGATCGAAAACATGGGGGGCTCATCTAATGCACCGATTAGGTCATTCTATAAAACAAGAAAGAAGGTTTGCCACCCCTTATATAGACTAGTCTAGTTTCACTGATAGATCTAGAGACTGGTCAATTGCCCTCAATCTAATGATCCACCAAAAAAGCAAGGTTGTCATGCTAACAACTATAAAACATCCATATTAAATGCATGGCCTGGCACGAATAAAATGATGGGACAGAAATCTGAATGATAGCACTGTAGACTACAAGTGCAAGCTTTTGCTAATGAACTATAGCTCCCAGTCTGAAAAATGAATTGAGAGTTGGGGGGCTAATGTTACAGGTATTTTTAGAATCATGCAAATGGGCTAGTAAAAGCCCAACAGACAAAATCCAACTGATAAAAGCCCAGCTTTTCCAATAATGAGGTCACTGGATCAAGTCTTTAGCTCGCTATAAGGAGAGCTCAGGTCGTTAAGCAACAATGCTCATGATAACTTTAGTTCGATTGACAACAAACTCTAATTACCGGAATGAAATTAGCCACCTCAGCTATCTTCTAGAAAGCTTATTATAGTTAAACCTGAGAACAGGACCAACTTGCATGGCCAATTTGCAGACATTAACTAGTAGGAATCAACTTGCAATTAATTTATTATTTTTCCTTTTCTAGAATATGTTAAGATTGTACACCCTAGCAACTATAAATAGGGGTTAAGATTATTGTAGAGAGGAGAAGAGAGTGGGGGCCAATTTTAGACCCAGAGAGAACCCACAGTAAAAATATTTTACGTAGCAAAAAGGCTAAAAAATAATAATATCATGGATGTAGGGGTTAACAACTGACTTTAGCCTAACCACATTAAAAACTTCTAGTGCCTTCCCTATTTTTCTTTCCCATTATCTCTCTTTCATTCTTCACATTCACCATATTGCAGTTTAAGGGTTTACTGAACTTTATTAGTTGACTAGATTTCACCATCAATAGTGCTTAAATGTTCTTATATTGAGTTTGTAGACATGAACTTGAATAGAAATAGAATTCACATGTCAATTTGAGGAACAATTGTGATTTGATGTTTTGAATTAACAAAATTTAAAATAATTACTCAGAATTCGAGTAAAGGAGGCCAATGCTTTTACTTTAAATTGGAGCACAATTTAATGTATTTTTTCCCATATATCACTTTGAAGAAAAAATGGCTTGAATAAGCTTGATACAAACTTTTTTCCAGAAATGCTTTTTTGGGATACTGAAACATAATGCATTCTATTGACATGTGGATTCAATCAACCAAGTTTAGAACCCTACACTGCAAACCGATAGTATTAAGAGAAAGAGAGAGAGTAAGTGAGAGAGACAAAGAGGAAGATCAGGAAGATATCAGAAATTTTTAAGTGGTTCAACCTAGTGCAATACTCACGTCCACGGTTATTGTATTTTCTCTATTTATTTTGGCAGAGTATTTGTATCTGTTGGTTCTATCGTTCTCTTCTATATTTTTCAAAGTATCTATCCCTTTCCTTTTTTTTTGTACAATGATTTCAACATCTATTTATAGTTATGGAGTATATAATCTTAACATAGTTTAAAAAAGAAAAAGAATCCAGAATTAACTTTTGCTTCATGAATTTCCATAAAAATAGGCAATTAATTAATCATATAAGTTGACTCCTGCAAGTTGATATCTACAAGCTAATTCTCACAAGTTGGTCCCTTCTCGGGTTTAACCATAGCAAGCATGCTTTGATTTGTGGGCTAAACCTTATCCTTAATAACTTGAGATTACTACTTTAACCTTTGTTGACCAGTGATCTTAAGCTCGTATTTGATGACCTAATGCCTTACTTCAACAACTCAATTCTGGTTGAGTTAGGCCTGTCCATTGAGCTTTTACCAGCCCATTTGTATGGTTTTAAAAATACCCACAACATTGGCCCTTTAGCTCTCAATGTGATATGCGGACTAAGAACTATAGTTCATTGGTAAAAGTTGGCGATTGTGATCTATCAAGTTGTCGTGTAGACTTCTATTTTATCATTTTATCAGCTCATGGCCTGGTGAGTAGTGATATGAAGTATGCCACTGACTAGTCCTGCTTGAGCCTTCCACTCAACACGAACCCTTATATCATTGATTATCATGATCCTCGCGTACTTGGTGGATCTCCGATCTTGTTCGTAAGTTAAAGGAGTGAGCTGAATTAGTGTGTTGATGCACTTGTTTGATTTGCCTATCCTCCTGCAGTGACCTTAACTTGGTTTTGCACACCTAGAGCCTGTGCCTGTGTCAACGCCCTAAGCACTTCAGCCAATTCTCTCACCATGTTCTCCAATGCCTCCTGATGCTGGTGCCACTTCTACACTCCATCAGTCTCAGAAACAATAATAGTAGGCTAGTGATGGGCTGTTGGAGGAAAGCCAATGGTAACACCTATAGCGGGGGCAGCTAATATGCCTACCATAGGAAGAACTGATCTTTATTGCTGTTCTAATTAACCTTTTGCCTGGTCAATTGGAGTATCTAAACTCCTGGTGATTCTTCCTCTAGCCATCGCAATTGGATGGAAAATCAACTAAAATGCAGAAAATCAACCAAAATGCAATTTAGGGCCTTCCTCTAGTGCCAAAATATTGATGTGTGAATTTAGTCAACCTAAGTTCAAAACCTTAAATTGCAAACCAATAATGTAAAAAAAGAAAGAGAGAGTAAGTGAGTGAGAGAGAAAGAGGAAGATCAGGGAGACACCAGAAGTTTTTAATGTGATTCAGCCTAGTGTAATGCTTATGTCCATGATTATTTTATTTTCTCTGTCTATTTTGGCAGAGTATTTGTATCTGTTAGTTTTATCATTCTTTTCTATATTTTTCAGAGTATCCGTCCCTCTCCCTTTTTTTTTTGTACAATGATTTCAACTCCCATTTATAGTTGTTAGGGTGTACAATCTTAACATAGTTCAAAAAAGGAAAAAAAAATCCAAAACCAACTTTTACTTCACAAATTTTCATGAAAATAGGCAATTAATTAATCATGCAAGTTAACTCTTGCAAGTTGATTCCTTCTTGGGTTTAACCACAGTGAGCATGCTTCAATTTGTGGGCTAGACCTCATCTTTAATGACCTGAGGTTGCTGCTTTGACCCTTGTTAACTAGTGATCTTGAGCTCGTATTTAGTGACCTGATGCTTTACTTCAGCGACCTCAATCCTGGTTGAGTTAGGCTTTTATTAGCTGGGCTTGTCCATTGGGCTTTTACCGGCCTATTTGTTTGGTTCCAAAAATATCCACAACATATTCAAACTTAAATTTTTCTAGGCAATTTCTTACAAAATTCTTAGGAGTACTAATTGAGATTAATTCTCATAAAAAAATCAATTAGTGCTAAAATGGTTTAAAATTAAAAACTATTTTGGAGCCAATGAATTGTAGCATTTTTAATTGATTAAAAGCTTCATCTTTTGCTCAAATTAATGGGTGGGTAAGTAAGAAAAACATATTTATAATGTAATGGTTTGAATGAAAAAAAAAGGTTAAAATTTTGTAAAATTAAATTGGGTCAAATCTAAACAAACAAATCATTTTCAGTCAAATAGGTAGTCGAATACAAACTATTTTCCATAAATGCTTTTTCGAGTACCGAAACATAATGCATTCAAATTTGAATTTTCTAGGCAATTTCTTACAAAATTCTTGGGAGCATTAGCTAAGATTAATTCTCATAAATTAAATGCACAAATCAATTAATGCTAAAAAAATTTAAAATTTAAAACCATGTTGGAGCTAAGAAATTGTGGTGTTTTAAATTTAATTAAAAGCTTCAATTTTTCCTCAAATTAATGGGTGGATAAGTAAAAAAATTACATTTCTAATGTAATGATTTGCATGAAAAAAATGGTTGAAAATTTACAAAATAAAATCAAGGTCAAATTCAAACGAACAGACATATTTTCAGTCAAATGGGTAAGGAAGACAAAGCTTTGGGTTGAGACAAAAAAAGAAAAATTGACATGACACAATATTGAACCCAAAACCATAGATTCAAAAGTTTTTTATTCTACCAACTGAGTTACACATCTTCCTTATGATTTTATTATCATTTTTCTTATTAGAGTACTCTGCAAGATATTTTTTTGGTATTTTTTTCTCTTAAAATTAATTTTGATAAATTTAAAATTATTATATTAATTTTTTTATCTTATTAAGTGTTATTTGTAGAAGTTATTAGCAACTCATATTATGTCATCAAATATTATGTAATTACATACTCGCCTATCATGAGACTAGTTACATAAAATTTTGTTAATGTACTATCCAAGATAGTGTTGCATTAATAATATTACATGCCATTTTAATGTGATATTATTAATATAACTTGTTGGCAATAATATGGGTGCAGGATTAAATATTGTATTCTTATAATCTTAAACATCCTATCAAAGTTTGGCTTTAGGAATTTAGTATTTAATTCTTATATTATATTATAAGATCTTAAATGCTCTTTTTGTATTAATTCTTATGATATAATGCTATGTAAAATTGCATAGTTAATATTTATGAGGAAAATATAAACATGATTAAAGTATTACATATGTTAATGTTGATAAATTTTCCTCAGCTACTTTGCCTATGCAGTTAACTTCTGTAAAGACATTGAATAGGACAAACTATGAGGACAGGCTGAATCTTTAAAGCTACATCTAGTGGTTGTCAATTTGGATATGGCACTTAAGGAAGAGGAACCTATCATCCACTTATGATAGGAAAAAGGGTGAAATGAAAGATAATCGTTATAAGACTAAAAATGTTTAATTCAAAGGAAATTGCAGATTCTACAAAGAAATATGTACATAAGAAGGTGGATTGTTTCAAATACAAAAAATGGATTAAAAAAAAAAAGAAAGATACCTCTTTGCCTCTAGTTTGTTGTGAATTGAATGTAATTGATGTACCATTAAATACTTGGTGGTTAGATATTGATATTAAAATTCCTTGCATGTAATAAGAAACCTGAGGAGGTCCTTACATGTAATAAGAAACATGAAAAGGTCAAGTGAGGGGAGCTTATTGTCCGACTTGGAAATGGCGACAGAATACAAGTAGAGCACATAGGAGATATTTCTTTTTGTTTATCTTCCAATCATGTATTAGAGCTAAAGAACACTATTTATGTACCTTCCATGAGAAGGAATTTAATTCCAGTTATTACATTGGACCTTAATGGATATTCTCATCATTTTGGAAATGGAAAGTTTGATTTGTTTTATAACTTATTTATGGTTGGTTCTGGTATATTATCTGATGGATTATTTAAAATTAATCTTGACCCCAATTTTGTAAATGTGATTAATACTGTAATTGGCAAAAAGAGAAAGAGAGTTGGTGAGAATTCCTTAATGCTATGGTACAAGCGTCTAGGACATATTTCCAGAGAAAGAATACAAAGATTGATAAAGAAGGGGTCTTGCATGATTTGAATTTTTCAAATTTCAACACATGTGTAGACTATATCAAAGGGAAACTCCCTTCTAAAGCCAAAAAGGGAAAAAGAAGTAGAAAACAAGAAGCTCTAAAATTGATTCACAAAGATATCAATTGGCCTATTATCCCTATTACCATGGGTGGTTACAAATACTTATCATCTTAAAAAATGATCACTCCAAATTTGGATGGGTAAAATTGCTCACTGAAAAATTTGAATCATTAGATGCTTTCAAAACTTTTAAAGCTGCTGTTAAGCTTAAACATGGAAAGAAAATTAAAATTGTAGATTTTGATAGGGGTAATGAATACTATGGTAGGTATGATGAGAGTAGGAGAAACCCAAGTCCATTTACTAGATATTTGCAAAAGTATGGCATTGAAGTTGATTACATGATGCTAGGAACACCTGAAGAAAATGGTATAGTAGAATGGAGAAACTAGACTCTTATGGACATAGTCAAATGTATGCTTGCTCATTCATGATTGCCAGAATTTTTATGGGGTGATATTTTAAAGATTTCTGCCTACATTTTGAATCAAGTGCCAAGCAAGTTAGTCCCTAAGACTTTTTATGAGTTATTAAATGGTAAAAAGCTTAGTCTGAGGCTTTTTTATGTCTAGGGTTGCAAAGCATAGGTAAAACCTTATATTCCCTTGACAAAGAAACTTGATTTTGAAACCATCTTTGAGTTCTTCATAGGCTATTGCAGTGGCACAAAAAGCAGTATATTCTATTGTCCAACTCATACAACCACTTTTAGATTGAATAAGATAGAGCCATTTATTTTGAGGATGAGATGGATAATGGGAGTTAGGTATTGTGCATCGCCACTTTTAGAGAAGAAAGTGTTATAATTCCACTAGTGCCATAAGCTATAGGATCATCTTTTGTCATTCCATAAGTTAATCTAGTACAACCTATAACAGAAGATATAGAACCGGAGGAACTAGTTGTGGACATTCTCTAGAGGACATCTAACAGAATGCACATAGCTACAATTTTAGATGATTATGGGGTTTACTTGCAGGAACATAAATATGATGTCAATGAAGACAATGATCCTACTACGTTTGCAAAGGCCATATCCAATCCCAATTTTTCAGGGTGGATTAGTGTAATGAAAGATGAATTAGCCTCAAGGTATAAAAATCAAGTATGAGATTTAGTTGAATTATCTACTGCTTGTAAACTAGTTAAATGTAAAGGGGAAATTGAAAGGTTCAAGGCCTAGCTTGTAGCTAAAGGCTACGCATAGAAGGAATGCATAGATTACAAAGAAATTTATTGCCAGTCTATATTAAGCACTTATTTCAATTTATTATGGTGATGGTAGTTCACTATGATTTGGAGTTACATAAGATGGATGTTAAGACAACATTCTTAAATGATGACTTGTTAGAAACAATTGATATGAAATAACCAAGCAATTTCAAAAAGAAGAGTAAAGAACACCTTGTGTGTAAATTGAGAAAGTTTATATATGGCTTAAAGCAAGCGTCTGGGCAGTGGTATTTCAAGTTTGATGGATATTAACTTATCTTGGGTTCACAGAGAATAGTGCGAACAAATGCATTTATATAATGGTAAGTGCAGGCAATTTTGTAATACTGGTACTATATGTTGATAACATTCTCCTTGCTAGCAAAAATTTAAACTTGTTGACTAAGATAAAGCAAATGTTGTCTAAGCATTTCGAAATTAAAGATCTTAGAAATGCCTCATTTCTATTAGGCATAGAAATTCACCATCGGATCATAAGGTGTGCTTGGCTTGTCTCAGTGGTCATACATTGAGAAAAACTTAAAAAGGCTCAATATGCCAACATGCTCTTAAGCTTCAACACCCATACAAAGGGTGAAATTTTTTCAAAGACCTAGTGTTCTTAGAATGATGAAGAAAGAGAAAAGATGAAAAAATCCCATATATGTTAGTCTTAGATAGCCTGATGTATGCTGAAGTATGTATGCATTCGGATATAGCTTTTGTTGTGGGCATACTAGGGAGATACTTAAGTGATCCAAGTCTAATTAGACTATGGCTAAAAGAGTGATGAGGTACCTATAGGGTACAAAAGGCTATATGCTGATCTACAGGAGATTAGGAGATCTCAAGATTATAGGCCACTCAAACTTAGATTTTATAGGTTGTCTAGATGATCATAAATCAACATCTAGATACATCTTTATGAGGAGGAATTGTATTGTGGAAAAGTGTTAAGTAGTCAATATAACAATTTCCATTGTGGAACTAAAGTATATTGCATGTTATGAAGCTACTCGTGAAGCTATATGGTTAAGGAATTTCATTACTAATTTGAACATAATTGAGAGTATTTCAAGGCCCTTAACCATTTATTGCGACAATGCTATTATTGTGAGCTTCTCTCAAAACAATAAAAGTTCTGCCTATATAAAACATTTTGATGTTAAGTATCAGTTTATGAAAGAGAAGATATGCAAGCTTATTACTTGTATTGAACATGTTTCCACGGATCATATGCTTACAGATCCATTGACTAAAGGCTTAACGATTAGAATGTATCATGATTATGTAAATAATATGGGTTTGGTTAAGTCTTTTTAATGTACTGGATAAGTAGGAGTATTATATCTGATGTGATTACATTAAATCTATTATAAATCTATGAGATATGTTAAATGAAATATTCTTCATTTCATCATATATTATTGTTGTGCATAATTTTTTCTGGTTATGGCATATTGTTTAGAGACATTTAGATTCTGTCTCACCATTAAGTTGAGAATACTGATTCTCATTTAGCATATTGAGCAGATGCTAGGACCATTGTGTAGAGATTTACATAAAAGCACAATTATAACTATGTAAGTCTCATCGAACACATCTAATGTCTTGGTCATTGAAGTGTAAGTTTGCAATATGTATGCCATTACTATACGTTTTTGGATGTTCTACATATTAGATATTTATGTTTTCAATAAACTTATAAGTGTAATAGTACTATAATAATTTAATTTGAAATTAAAAAAAAGTAGTCATGTATTATAAATTATGGGGTTCAAGTGAGACATTGTTGAAAATCTGTAATTTGAACTACCTATATTTCATAATATTATTTAAAATTTGATGTCAAAATAAATTATTAGGCCCCTTTTGTGACATCATATGTTGAGCTTTTATTGATCTTAAATCCAAACTACAAAATTTAGGATGGATCTTATGATGAGTAGGATCCTAGCCCAAATGTTACATTAAAATGACAGGTCATCGCTCAACGTTGTTAATCAGAAACAATTTTCTCTCATCAAAAAATTATAAAAATTTCTCTAAAATTAAAAAGATTAGGGATTATTAGATGAGAGATTCTGTTAACTGTCTAAATCAACCTAATAGAGAATATTACAAATTTAAATAAGGTTTATTATTAACTTCATTTTATTTCTACTTTGCAATTCAAACATGATGAATGTTATATTTTCAAATTTATATTTTATTTTTTATTATAATCATAATTACAACACAAATATTTGAAAATTTTATAAAAAATTTACAAACTTTTGTAAAAGAAAATTATAAGATTTTATTGAAAAAAAAACTTACAAAAATATATGTATCTACGCCATACAAAATTTTTCAACAGCTGGCAAGCATAACACTGATAATAACATCGTCTTTTCACACGAATTTGTTGTTTTTCTCAATAATACAACCTTTTCGCAAGCATCTAATCACGTGACTCCCATACGTACATAATTGGACCACAGTAATATTCACGGAGTTCAAAGGAATCGAAAATAATGGAGAAGCTTGTGGAGGTAGGCGAACCAGAGGTGTGTATAGACTTCGCGTTGAACTGCAAATGCCGAGCCACGGTGCGCCTAAGGTCCCTCTGCGCCACCGCACCCATAGCCTTCAAGATCCAAACCTCTTCACCAAACAAATTCCTGGTTAACCCACCTACCGGCCTCATTCCTCCGTTATGCTCCGCCACCTTCCAAGTCATCCTCAAGCCACAGTCTCAGATTCCGCCCACTTTCCCGCGCTCGCCGTCCGACCGCTTCCTCATCAGAGCCGCCGAGTTCGTCACTGACTCGTCACCTGACTCGCTCAACTTGTGGTTCGCATCTCGGCCGCACGGGTTCAAAACTCAGGATATCAAAATCAAGGTAGCGTTTGTTGGCCCCTTTCTTCTCCACCATGCTGTTTCTCATGGAGATTTGCATGCCGTAAGGAGCTTGATCAAGCGGCGGAGGCCAGTGCTGGCCGAGTTGGCACCGAGCGAAGCCGAGCCGCTGCTCCGAGTCGCCACCGAGTTGGACAAACCGGAGGATATGGTTCATTTGCTGCTTGAAGCTGGATTGAGGACTGAGAAGAATGGTGGTTCAGATGGCTATGTGGACCCCAGATGGGGATCAAAGGGTTGGGGTGAGTTACACGTGGCGGTAGCTTTTGATGATTTGGAGGAGGTTTCGAGATTGTCGAAGGAGAGGCCATCGTGGACGTTGGATTGCAGAGATAACAAGGGGAGGACCCCACTGCATTTGGCAGCGGAGAAAGGAATTATCAGGTGCGGGCAGGTGTTGGTGGAAGCGGGTGCGGATAAAAATGCCGGGTGTAATGAAGGACGCACAGCGTTGTATAGAGCAGCGATGAATGGCGACCGTCCGATGGTGGAGATGCTCATTCAGATGGGTGCTGACCCCACAGTAACCGATTATCATGGCCGTTCGGCGTTTGATGTTGCTCGTGAAGAAGGACATGTGAGTTGCTTCTTTCCGTCATTGTTCGGTTCTAGTCGTACTGTTCATCATCACATGGACATTTTTTTCAGTCAGATTTTCCAATACTATAATTGAAAAAGAAAACGAAAGCCTTTTTTTTTTGGTTATTAAATTTCAAAACTCATAATTTAAATCGTTACAACAAAAACATATATAACCCATTCATAATTTAGGTGCAACGACGACAGAAATATGTATAACGTGCTCACAATTTAGGTTCAATTGCAATAGAAACATACGTATATAATAAACAGTGAGAAACATACTATATAACCCAGTAGTAAGAACGGAGGAAGAAAAGAGTTATGCTTTTGTGTAAAAGGTTTAGACAAGTGGATATTTATAGTCTAGGAAAATTTCAAAATAATTAAATAAAAATAATAGATAAATATAATTCTAACAAAAAAATTGTACAACTATCAAAATATTAAATTTTCAATAGTTAAATCTATAATTACCAGGTAATTAATGACAAATTGATTAATTATATAAAATAATAATAGAAAGATTTAAGATATATTTCCAATTAATTTTAAAAGAAAATAAGAACAATTAAAATTTTTTAAAATATCATTAAAAATAATTTTCAACACATGCTATTTAGTTCAAATTTTTCATTAAGTTTAAAATATTTGAGCTTGGGCATAAGTTCATACTACATACTAACATGAACGAAGTTCATCGAATGGTTTGTTATATATAATTATATACATTATAAATTTTATACATTATATTATTTATATATGATATAAAAATAAAAAATATATTTTTATTATTAAGTTTGTTTAGGCTCTCAAACAATTTGAGTTGATTAATATAAAGTTCAAATTCAACTTATACATTGAACTTATTTCGATTAGGCTTAACTCTTTTAAAGTCAAATTTAAAATCAAATTTTTTGCAAATCAATCTCGAGCTGTTAAAAAATAATTTGACTTGTTTGCACCCCTATCACACATTGATTAATAAAATTTATCCCATATATATATATTTCTATTTATGCGGACGTTCATACACAAATGTATGAAAGTCTTGGTACGTTACTTATAGTTGGTAACTTTAATGTCTTAGTGAAAATTTTAAGTGAGTTTTATAAAATTTGACAAATACTCCAATTTTTATGTAACCATTGTAAAAACATGCACGTCATATTAATTATTGATATGTAAACTTCATGACAACTATAATTACAATTTTCATTATTAGGATTATCGAGTTATCTCTAGCAACCGCAATTCATGACAATCTAGAACAGTTGTAGATATGTCTTATTGTAAATTTTGCGATTGCTCCAATCAATATCTTAAAGTTCATAATATGTTTATGAGTAGGTGTTTGATAAAATTTCGTGTGGATGATAATTTGCAGAAAGAGCTAGTTGAGATAATGGAACAAGGAGAAGCAGTACTAACAGCAGCGAGAACCGGAGATTTGGAGAAACTTGATTCACTGTTGCAAAGAGGCGCCGCAGTTAACTATAGGGATCAATATGGCTTAACGGCACTGCATGCGGCGGCAATGAAGGGGCACAAGGAGGTGATTTTGATGCTCAGTGAAAGTGAATTAGCAGGATTGGACTTGGAATGTGAGGACAATGAAGGCCACGCGCCACTGCATATGGCGGCAGAGGGTGGCGATTTAGAGACGGTGAAAGTTTTAGTGAATAAGGGTGTGGATGTTAACGCTAAGAGCAAGAGGGGTGCGACCCCTTTGTATATGGCTAGACTTTTGGGATATGATGATATTTGCGAGTTTCTCATTAGCAGGGGAGCATTGTCGTCTCTCGTAATCTTAGGGAGATAAAATTTGTCGTTATATCATTTAGGTTAAATTAATATCTTGCTCCTTATAATTTGAATAAATTTTGAAATTACTCTTTATAATTTATTCATTTTTACTTCGGTACTTACGGTTTTGTGTTATTTTTAATTGGCTTCTGCCTTACTTATATAGAATTCGAATTCGTTAATTTGATGTTGACGTGGTTGCGAGTTTGTTTTTGTGTTCTTCATGTGCGCACCACACAAGCACTTACATGGAAAGGATTTTAAGTCCATATTTGCTGGTCACACAAGCATAGGTACTTCATAAGGAAAAGCTGGAAGCGTCTCCAATTTTGAAGCCAATTTCAAAGTTTAACTGTGAGATTCCTTTTTTCTCTATTTTAGAGCAAAGGTTGGTGTTGCTTTGCACATGGTGTTGCAAGAAGACAATAAAGGACATCACGTGGCCCAGATTTTGTAAGGTGGAATGTGTTGGGAAGAAGGTTAATTTTGTTAGTATTCATTCCCCTTTTCAGCAAGTGTTTTAGTATTATCCATTTTTTGTTGCTTTTTGTTTTTTCCTGTTGGATTATAGTTGGGTTTTTTTTTTTATAGTGATTGATCATTAATAATAATGCAGATGGGTTTAGGGTATATTAACTACAATGGGGATTTTAGGATTTATGCCAAGGGATTAATGAAGGAGTTTTATGTGTATTGTTGCAATTTTGTTAAGGATAAGGCTTGAGAAGTATCGATTATAATAAGCCCAATTTGATGGGATCAAATTATTGTAATACATTAGTAGGACTTCCCAAAATGTATTAAGCTTCTAGCACCTAAGAAAAGACCAAAAATTGTAGTTTGTCCAATATGTCTAATCTTCAAATGTCTGCATATCCAACAATCAATACACTAACATAAATATAGCGAAATCGTTCAAAAAAATAACTTTCCACTATAGCTTTATGCAACGTTGTTAAGGATAGGCTTGAGAGATATACATGAATCAAAAATCAAAATTATCCATATGGCAGAGGATGAGAAATGTTGACATGTTGAGAAAGTAAATTTTTTGATCTGGTGCAGTAGATACTAACGAGTAATAAATAAGAAAGAAAATTAAATTGAAATGCATTTAGTGAAATGTAGGATAGCTTATTCCTCTTTTCAACTAGTAGTAAATAATGTTAACATGTTGAGAAAGCAAAATTTCTGGTTTATAGACTTTTTTTTCTAGTTGTTCTTATTTGCACATATTGAAATGTAGCATTGAAATCAAAATTCTCATCACCTGAGAAATTTGAGATTATCATCCACATTGGAGTATAACTTATTAAGAGCATATTTGTGAGATATGTTAGGGGCAAAGTACATAAGATGTGTCATTGTTCGCTAGAGAAATGGTTTATGTAGGAAATTACTACCACTTTGAGAGCACTGGGGTATAATGGAAATATGTCTATATGGTATGCCAAGTATGAACATGAGTTGGGTAATCTTCAATAGTTGAAGGCTGACAATGATGCAATTGCATTTGCCAAAATAACTCTTTGGAGGTTGATCAAATAGGCATATATGTATGTACTACATGGCTATGAGAATGGTAAAGAGATCATGTTGACCAATCTTATGATAGAAAAGGTGGTTGATAAAGAGGCAATGGCAGAGCATGATGCAATAAGAGGAGTAGGAGAGCATGATGTAGTATAGGCAAGGGTTAAGCATGATGTAGTAGGGGAGTGGGAGAGCATGATATAGTAGGGGCAGAGGCTAAGCATGATGCAGTAAGGGGAGTGGGAGAGCATGATATAGTAAAGGCAGAGGCTAAGCATAATGTAGAAGGGCATGTCTAGAGGCTAAGGAATCTAATGATAGTAGTGATAGTAGTAGTATATTTGTAATGTTTGAGGATTTTATAGATGAAAGGGATAATGATGACTGCTTTGAATTATGTGTTGATGAAAGTGTGAATGAGACTGCCTTGGGAGGTGGAGATAATGCTGCTGATGCATTTGAACACTCAACACAAGCTAGAGATAATGATGCTACTACATTTGAACACTTAACACAAGTTGCAAATAGAGGTAATAATGCAAGTTTTGATTCAAGTAATGATGCTAATGTTTGTAATGTGGAATAGAATAAGACAGTTGTTGATTGACTTACCGGCGAGTTAGAGAGTGACTATAAGAGTGAATCATTGGATAATGTAGAACTCAATTCAAATGGTGAGCTAGAAGAGACTTTAAATGTACCTAAATATCCTAGGTACAATCCATCATAAATGAGGCTTGTCTATCCATGGAAAAAAAGACTAGAATTTACATCTATTAAGCAGTCTAAGCAAGCAATGAGATAATATTGCTTGCTAGTTGGACATGATGTAAAATTTAGACCAAATGACAATACTAGGTGTAGGGCTAAGTGCAAAAGCAAGGGATATACTTTTGTAATTTTGGTCAACAAAGTTAGGGGATCAGAAACTTTCAAGTTGAGGACAGTCTATCTAAAACACACATGTGTGAAAACATTCAGAGGACGTATGGCATCATCTGATTAGGTGGCTAAAAAAATAGTGGAGAAGTCACTTGGGAATTAAAGAATAAAGTTGGAAAATATTATTGATACTATTAAGAAGCATTACATGGTTGAAGTTTCAGTGAATAAAGCTTACTAGGCTAGAAGAAAGGCTGAAGACAAGGTAAATGGCAAGTTTCAAGAGCAGTATAGCAAACTTTGGGATTATACATATGAAGTTTTAAAGTGTAGTCCAGGGTCTAAACTCAAGCTTTTATTGGATAAATCGACACTAAATATGCAACCTAGGTTTCAAAGATACTACATGTGTTTAGATGCTATCAAGTAAGGCTTCCTCGCATCTTGTAGGCCCATCATTGTATTAGATGGTGTCACTTAATGGGGATGTTTGGCGGCCAGTTGCTAGTAGCAATCATGAAAAACCCCAATGACTAGTATTTTCCATTAGCAGTGGCAGTTGTATAGGTTGATGTGAAGGAGACATGGGTATGGTTTCCTGATCTACTATTGGGTGGCATCGGTGACCAAAGGAGATGGGTTTTAATATCTGACCAATAAAAGGTATTCAATTTATTCTATGCAACTTAGTTGTGATTTCATTTAACTAACTTGGTTTTTTTTTCTAAGTTTTAAGAAACTTACTTATGTTGATGTAGGGAGTAGATCTAGCATTGAAGTTGCTTGTACCAGGTGCAGAATATAGGTTATATATCAAACATATTTATGCCAACATGAAGAAAAAGTATGGAAGTGGTGCAGTGTTTAGGGATCTAGTGCTTACAACTGCGAAAGCAAATTACTAACAACAATGGCAGAAATACATGGATCAGCTGAAAAAGATTAAAGGGGAAGCATACGATCATTTAATGGACATACCTCAAGCTCTGTGGACCAAATATGCCTTCAGTTATACAACAAGATGTGATATAATTATGAGCAATATCTCGGAGGCATTTAATAAAAGAATATTGGAGGCAAGGGATAGGCTTATCATAACCATATTGGAATGGATAAGATGTTATTACATGTTTAGGTTTGCTGAAAAAAGAGTTAAAAGTGAGGCTTACAAAGGTAAATCACACCAAAAGCAAGAAAAATATTAGACAGTGAGGTATCTCAATCTGGGAGATGGATTGCAAAATGGGTAACAAATTTGAAGTTAGATGTTATCTTGAGAAGTTTACTGTTGATCTATAGGAAAAAGATTGCTCTTGTAAGTTTTAGGGTCTTATTGGAATGCCTTGTAAGCATGCTTGTACATGCATATTCTTTACAGGAGATAAACCCCATAACTACATAAGTGACTATTATCTTATAGATAGGCACAAGGCTTGCTATGCTCCTATTGTAAATCCTATAAATGGTGAAAGTTTATGGTTTCAACACAATAGAGAGCCAATCTTTCCCCCACCTTATAGGAAAGCCCTTGGTAGGCCAAGGAAATTAAGGAAAAGAGAACTAGACGAACCAAATTATCCTAAGAAACTAAGAAGAGTGGGGACAAGTTTGAGGTGTTCAGAGTTCAACACTTATGGCCATAGCCAGAGAACCTGTAAGAATCCAACCATAAAGGTGCCAAACTTACAAAAGGAAGAGGAAGGCAAATAAGAGTTGCAAGTGGAAAACTGAAGGAGCTCTTGCTACTACACAAGCTTCAATAGACAAAGGTAAAGGGATCAGATTAACCTAGTGAAGGCCGCCAGGAGAGAGTAATACCATTCCAACTAACTCCTACCAATCAACAAAGAAATGCCTCTTCTTTATTTAGGGTTTTTAGTTACAAGTAAACCATTATCTTTAAATATTTACTTGTTTTTTTTTGTATGGACCATTATCTTGGAAAATGTTTATAATGCTTAGCTGAATCACTCATTTTGGAGTAAAAGCAAGTTATTATTTTGCTATGGATGACTTACTTTTCTGTGGCTGCATTATTTTGTATGGACCATTGTATTGGAATGGAATTTGTTCTAAATTCTAATTATATTGGAAAACAATTGTCAGGTCCCACCATGTTTCAACTTTTATCATTGACAATAAAATACGGGTCCTTATTTTAACTACTTATATGATAGGTCCTTGTGTATATTGGAATAGATTTTATTAAAATACATATGGTACTTTTTATCCTTTTAGTTATTTTAGGCATATTACGTTTCAATTATTTTCAAGTACTCATAAGGAAAATAAATTAAATCCAAGTATCAAAAAATTTCTAATGCAATAACAAACGATACATATTACAGAACTCAAACATTTCAAGTGCAAAGTTACATAATTTCACCCTATTAACATCCTCTGTTTACATACTGCCTAACAATCACTTCCAATAAAGTGTGACTTCCACTGCAACATTAAAATAATGCAGCTTAACATCAATATCATCAAGCTTTGCATCTTTAATGTCCATACAATAGCTTCAAGCTCTCTTATTCTACCCCTTTGTTACAAAATGAAGTCCTTTATTGCATAAGTTTAGGTGGGGTTGTCAACCTATTCAAACCAACCACAGGACCATGAAGTCTGCAAATATGGGATTTTGAGCTCTTATGAAAGCACTAATTAATAAAACACAAATTTACAAAAATTACTAGCCTTATAATTAGGGCATCTGATAAACCTTCTCCAGAGATTTTTAGGTGTTTTCAAAGTGAAGAATTTCAACTGGTCACCATAAGGACATACCCAATTCCTATGGCTATTGTCACTTGAAGCTTCGGTCTCCACATTGCAAGAAGAGAACTCAACCATGGAGAAGTGCCTTAAAGAAGCTCTAATCTCCTTTGCTTCTAACAAATACGAGCCCTAATGGATGGGTAGAAGATGAAGTATTTGTGTTCATGTGACCGACACATAGGGACTTAAAACCCCTTCCACGAAGGTGCTAGTATGGCGCACACATGGAGAATACAAAAGCAAACTCATGGCCACATTAGCACCAAATTAACGAATTCAAATTCTGTAAGTGAGAAGGGAGCCAATTAAAAACAATATGAAACCATAAGTACTCAGTTAGAAGCAAATAAATTATAAGGAGCAATTTTAAAATTTGCTCAAACTATAAGGAGCAAGACATTAATTTAACTTATCATTTATTTAGAACATTGAATTTATAACTTAAATGTTCACATTTATTTAGAAGAAGATACATGCATTACTGTGGAAAAATATTGAAAAAATAAATAAAAGCTAATTATGTGTATGAGATTTTGGGGTTGAAGATACAAAAATCTAGAACATAAACCAAACTAAATGCATCTATAGTTAGGCCTAAATTTTGAAAGTTAGATTGGGCTATGGTCCAGTGCAGTTAAGGCTAAAAGTAATGTTACTCGTATTTGCATTTAATTACTCAGTCCACTCATTGTATATATGAGTTTTTGTTATGAAAACTATTTGTAGTAAATGGTTAGGTTTTATAAATTTAATTTCTTAAAAATGTTACAATTTATATAGATCTTATATATAACAACTATGCAAAAAATTGTTACTTTCTTAAAAGTACTTCTATTGTATAACAAAAGTTAGCCTCGCAAGGATGAGTCCTTGAGCATGACGAAGACAGAGAGCGACAATGGCAAAGTAATTCCGAGGGCCAAGCCCTGCCTCACTTGTCGCATTACAATGATGCTGCAAGGAGGATCGGGTGTATTCCGTGAAATGGCCTCCTCCGCGAAGGACGGTCCAGCGAAGAAGTCATGAGGCCAAACCGTCGAGTGACCAAACACTCCGAGCTCACCTTCTCGCTACAATGATGCCAGCTCACTATAGCAGAACCCACGACGCCTCCAAAATTGAAATTTCCCTACCCAGGACATCAGGGAGCAAACATAAGTCCACCGCCAGCCTAGAGGAACCATTCAGCAGCCTACTTTCTGTAATAGCCGGATTATAGTCCCCCTTTACTGTCTTTTCTCATTTATTATTTGATGTAATTCAACTGTAGCTAATAATTAATGCATGTAACCTCCTCCTTCCTCTATAAATAGGATGACATTGTTAGAAAGAGGGAAGGGCAATCTTGTAAGTAGAAACTCTACAAATTACTCTACGTTAATAAAACTTTTGTTGTGGACGTAGGGTCTGGTACCGCCCGGATTTGGCCGAACCACGTTAAATGTATTGTTCCTTCTCCCTCTTCTCCCTCTTGATCCTATTATTTCTGCACTTCAAAGGTAGTATTGGATACCAGAACTTTTCCCGTTGGCTGAAGTTTGAGTCTCTCATACTAATCGAATTTCACCTCCAACATTTTGATGCAGTTTGTGGGGATCCATCTACTTTTTGAAGCCTCTACTACAGCCTAATCATGGCCAGAGGAAGAACGACCCAGAGCTCCACGATTCTAGTTTCTCAGCAGCACACTACTGCACCTGGAACTCAAGAAGTGCAAATGCTCGATCGGTCCCGTTCGACACTTAAAAATATAGTCAAAGAATTGGCTGAGATTGTCAAGGTGCTTGCTCAAGCATAAGCACAGAATGCCCAAAGACAAGAAGAAGTCATAACTCAACTCTAACAACTTCGTGAAGAAGCTCAGAGAGAAGTCCGCAACGATCATGACAACCAATGATTGGAGGGCTCGCTGCAAGCAGAAAGCTCTGCCCCTTATCATGAAGGGCAATAACCGGTGATGGAAGAAGTTCTCCAGAGGTTAAAACAGCTAGAAGAACGCCCTCGACGTCAAAGCAATCAGCCTCACCATGAGGAGACCTCGTCATTTTCTGTGGAGATCGAGAAGCAACCTCTCCCGTAGAAGATTAAAGTGCCTGCAATCCCACTGTATGATGGGAACAGCGACCCGAGTGATCACCTGGACGCGTTCAATACTTAAATGGACCTCCAGATGATCGACCCCTTGGTAAAGTGTCGTGTCTTCCCCACCACGCTAGGGGCAATACCTCGTGCTTGGTTCAGGCGCCTCCCCCCGTGCAGCATTGGTGGCTGGGAAGAATGTCAAAGGAAGTTTGTCAACTAATACCAAGTGCTGAAGAAGCAACTCGTGCCTCCTTGCCACCTCACAATGATTTTCTAGCGCAAGGATGAGTCGCTTAAAGACTATCTGGCATGGTTCAGGCACGAGGTCAACTCCGTGGAAAATCTTTCGGAGGAAAGTGTTCTAATAGCCATCTCAGCAAGACTTCATAAAGATGGTAAGCTGTACAGAAGCCTCTACAAGTCCCCTGCTCGAGACCTCGTTGTATTCTACGATCGGGCAACCAGGCAAATAAGATGGGAAGAAACCTTCAGAACGGAGGAGCCCAAGCATAAAAGAGGCCATAATGGTCCCTCCACGAGCAAAAAGAGGGGTAGCGAGAGTTACGACAACCCCACTCCTCATCTCACAAAAAAGGCAAACCCTTAGCGGCTCAAAGAACACTTTGGGAGCTATAACATCCTGTCAGACACTCAGGATAGAATCTTTGCTGCAGAAAGGCATAACGAGGACTTCGAGAAACCCCGACCATTAAGGGCATCCCCTAAATCCAGAAACCAAAACAAATTTTATGCTTATCACAATGAGGCTGGACATACCACCTCAGAGTGTCGAATGCTAAAAGATGCCATAGAAGACCTCATCAGAAGGGGCCGATTACAGGATTTTGTGGTAAAACCATCGAGACAGCATGCTCAGTAAGCTCAGCGAGTTATCACCTAAGAGCCTGAGCCCTCCATTAGGACCATATTCTAATCCTGTAACTCCTCAATGCTGTTTGGTTGCATTAACTGTTGCACATCAAATCAATGAAAATTGTCAATTGGCCAAACCATTATGTAGATAGAAGTCTTCTCTTTATCGCTACAGTGGATGGTTTTCACCCCACTATAGCTCACTTGCTACAGTGAATGATTTTCACCTCGCTTCAGCATTGCTCCATAAACAAAACTCAAAACTGAGGGTGAAATGGCCCTTGAACCCACCTCGAGGCTTCGAAAATAAAAACAAATAAAACTCAAAATCGAGGGTGAGACGGCCCTTGAGTCTACCTCGAGGCTTCGAAAATAAAAACAAATAAAACTCAAAACTGAGGGTGAGACAGCCCTTGAGCCTACCTCGTAACGCCTGAGGATGAGACGGCCTTTGAGCCTACATCGTAACACCTGAGGGTGAGACGGCCCTTGAGCCTACCTCATAGCTTCGAAAACACAAAATCGAGGGTGAGATGGCCCTTGAGCCTACCTCGTAACGCACGAGGGTGAGACAGCCCTTAAGCCTACCTCGAGGCTTCGAAAATAAAAACAAAAACAAACAAAACTCAAAATCAAGGGTGAGACGACCCTTGAGCCTACCTCGTGGTTACAGAAAAAAAAAACTCAGTGAACGGTTTTCACCTTGCCATTATCGAAATAAAATCATTATGATCACCCGCAGCTCTCATGCGGATGAGTTTGTTGTAGCTTTCATGCAAATAAATTCCCACAGCTTTTATGTGGATGTATCTCTTTAAGTCTTAAATGAGATCCCTCAGGCATAGCTCACATATGACCTCTCTTATTCATAATAAGTTATGCAGTCAGAAAAATGAAAGCATAATCGATTAGCCGATGGGAGAAATTCTCATTAATTGTCATAAGTGTACATACAATAATGCATGAAGCATTCATTATAGTTTTTGAAAAGGAGAAGAACTCATCCCACATGAAGGCCTCAACAAGTGAGCTGATGGTACATCAGGGGAAAAAGACTGAAAGCTTGGCACTACAATTCCTGCAAAAAGTAACCAAAAAGGCCAGCTACCAGTCATCGGGCTCGCAGAAGAGTAGCAACCCTAGAGTTCCTCCTGCTTATTCCTCTGCCACGTCCTCTTGAACCACACACAGTAATTAAAAAAGTCATAAAAGCTGGCTGGCCAGGTAGCGGTACCACATGCAACGGTCGGAGGAGGTGGCCAGAGGACACCGTGAGAACCCCGTAGGAACCTGCCAGGTAGATCCTGCGTCGGAGCCACATGTAATGGGCTATCCATGTCTCCCGCCACCTTACAATAGGCCATCCACGTCTCAACAAGCTTCATCAAAAGCTAAGACACCAAAGCATAGGGGGCTCTTCAGTCTCCTCCATTGAGTTTCTCTGGGACGAAAGAAAGAATGCCCCAAGTTATAAATAGACCTGCTCAGCCCTTTGAAGAATCCAGAAAGAATCTAATTTGATCTTTATCCAACGGCCCAAAACGAGCGGTAACGCCATGCCAACGGTCAAAAATGACAAACAGGAGAAAGTATGACTTAAAGTAGAACGAAAAGACATCTGACATAACACTGTGGTCAAAGAAGGACACTGACTAAAGATACAAATCAAGCCTAAAAAATATGCAACTCCCGGTCCGTAAAGTAAACCAAGAGTTGGGGGGATTATGTTGTATAACAAAAGTTAGCTTCGTAAGGATGAGTCCTCGAGCACGATGAAGACAGAAAGCGACAACGGCAAAGTAATTTTGAGCGCCAAGCCCTGCCTCGCTCGTCACATTACAACGATGCTGCAAGGAGGATTGGGTGTATTCCATTAAATGGCCTCCTCCGCAAAGGACGATCTAGTGAAGAAGTCATGAGGCCAAACCGTCGAGTGACCAAACACTCCGAGCTCACCTTCTCGCTACAACGACGCCTAGCTCGCTACAGCAGAACCCACGATGCCTCCAAAATCAAAATTTCCCTACCCAGGGCATCAGGGAGCAAACACAAGTCCACCGCCAGCCTAGGGGGACCATTCAACAGCCTATTTTTTGTAATAGCTGGATTGTAGCGCCCTTTTACTGTCTTTTCTCATTTATTATTTAATGTAACTCAACTATAGCTAATAATTAATGCATGTAACCTCCTCCTCCCTCTATAAATAGGATGACATTGTTAGAAAGAGGAAAGGGCAATCTTGTAAGCAGAAACTTTGTAAATTACTCTATGTTAATAAAACTTTCGCTGTGGATGTAGGGTTCGGTACTGCCCGGATTTGGCCGAAGTACGTTAAATGTGTTGTTCCCTTCTCCCTCTTCTTCCTTCCGGTCCTATCTCTTCTGCACTTCGAAGGTAGTATTGGATCCCAGAACTCCTCTCGTTGGCTGAAGTTTGAGTCCCTCATACCAACCGAATTTCACCTCCAACAAGTTCTATGTGAATCATGACGATCGGACATAATTAGACAACTTGAAAAATAACAACAATGAGTATCATACAATGAAAGAGATTCACTACAATAACTCATATGATTAAATTAGTAATGATTATGTTGTAGGTATTTTAGGACCATACCAATGGGCTGGAAAAAGTCTAATTGACAAGCCCAATTGATAAGGGCCTAGCTTATCTAGCATTGAGGTCATTGGAGCAAGTTATTAGGTCACCAAATGTGAACTTAGATCACTAGTTAACAAAGGTCAAAGCAACTATACGTGTAACTTCAGGTCATTGAGGATAAGGTCCAGCCTGCAGCTTAAAGCATGTTTTCCCAGCCATCATCCAGAAGCTCACTGTGATTCAATCCAAGAAGGAGTCAACTTTCAGAATTAAAAATTAATTAATAAAAATCTATTTCCAAATCAAATATTATCTATTATAAAAATGTAATTAATTCATGATTCTTTTCTATTTCATTCAAGTTATAATGGCCTAGTCACTATAAATAGAGGTTGAAATCATTATACAGGGGTTAATCAGGATATATTATTACTCAGCCAAAATATACAAAAATAAATAATTGTGGATGTAGGCATTGATTTAGGCCGAATCACATTAAAAGCTTTCTAGCGTCTTCTTGTTCTTCCTTTCTTTCTTGTTATCTAGCATTCTCGATTTGCAGTTTAGGCTTTGGACTTTAGTTAACTAGATTTGCACGTTAACATTTTGGCACTAGAAGGAGGGCCTTAAATTGCATTCTTGTAGATTTTCTATTCCATTGTGATGGCTAGAGGAAGAACCACCAAGAGTTCAGATACCGCAGTTGACTAGCTTGAGGGTCGCATGGAACAATAGTGGGATGTATTACTAGTTGGAGGCCTAATTCTTCCTGTGGTAGGCACTTCTACCATCCCCATTATGGGTGCTGCCACTGGTATGCCCCCGTTGGCCCCTTGTCTGCCTACTGCTATTATTCTTGAGACTGATGGAGTGCAAGTATGGCATTAATGTCAAGAAGTGCTCAAGAACATGGTGAGAAATTGGCTGATGCATTTAGGATACTAGCTCAAGCATAAGCTCAGGGTGCGCAAAGGCAGGTTGAGGTCACTGGGCCCGAAAAAGTACTCTAGCAGCTATAGGAAGAAGTGCTAGCTCCAAAGGAGAGGCTAATCAGGGAAGTAACTCAATGCACTAATTCAATTCGCTTTTTCAACTTATGGCCTAGATCAAAGATTCGTCAAACTCACAAGGATGATATCGCACCTTGTTCCATGGACCCAAGGGTCCGAGTGAACCAAGACTGGGATAGGTGCATGGAGGTTAGTCATGAGCATATTTAAGTCATAAAGGATTGTGAGGATGATGATAGAGATAGTCAACGGCATGGGGGTTCATGTCAAGTTGGAGGCTTGAACAGGGCCAGTTAAGGACATATTCTAGATTGATACTCACCAAATCATGTGCATAAGATAAGGCATAGAACCTTAGATCATCACTCCCACAACCAGGGAAGTGTAAGGAATTGACGATCTGAGGCACAGGACTTGATGGTAGAAGGGCTGTTTCAGAGGGTACAGTAGTTAGAAGAACGCCCTTTGTCTTAGGACCATTGAGATCGTTATAAAGAGAGGGTGTCATTCATCAGGGAAATTGAGATAGAGCCTCTCCCTTATAAGTTCAAGATTCCCACTATCCTATAACACAATAGGGATAGTGACCCATATGACCACCTTGATGGATTCAACATGCAGATGGATCTTCAAATGACCAATTCTCTGGTCGAATACCACGTCTACCTAGCCACTCTTGGAGACATACCTCGAACATGGCTTAGGAATCTCCTAACTTGCAGCATTGATAGTTGGGAAGAGTGCTAGAGGAGATTCATTAACCAATACAAGGCACTGAGAAGGTAGCTTGCACCATTCTATCACCTTGCAATGGTCTTTCAATAGTAGAATGAATCATTGAAAGATTACATCACTAAGTTTACGAGGTCAGTAACGTAGAGAATCCCTCAGATGAAAGTATCTTGACAGTGATCTCAGTGGGATTCCATAAGGATAGAAAGTTGTATGAGAGCATATACAAGTCTCTAGTGAGGGACCTGGGTGAGTTTTATGAGCGAGCTGCCAAAGAAATAAGGTGAGAGGAGACCTTTAGCCCTCAGAAGTCTAATTAGAAGGACGAGACTAGCAACTCCAACTAGAATAAAAACAAGGAGCAATGGCAAGAATGGCAAGGAGAGTTAGAAGGATGGCTACGATAATCAGGCTGCAAAGAAGGCCAAAATGAGTAGCCTTAGTGTCAGGGTCACCATGACAGCTACAGCGTCCTATCAGACACTCAGGATAGGATATTTTTAATGAAGAAGAATAGGGAGGACTTTGGGAAACCCAATCCCATAGGGACTCCTAATAAGTTTAGAAATAAAGACAAGTTTTATGCTTACCACAATGTAGTCAGGCACAATACTTCGGATTACTGGGCACTCAAAGATGCAATTGAGGATCTGATCAAGAGAGGTCACTTAAGAGATTATGTGGTGTGACCTTCAAGACAGTGACCTCAGCAGCCCTAGCAACCAATACAGCAATAGCCCCCACAAGCTATTAAGCAAGAATAGGCATTTGTAGTAAGAACCATATTCATGATCCATGGTGGACCTCATATCGCAGAAATCTCAAATAGGTCACATGACCACTATGTGTGAGAAGTAAATCGTGTTTTGCTCATGGGTCATAGTGAATCTAAAGGACCCACCAAGAAAGCAAGAACTACCTTGGATAGCATCACCTTTACGGATGAAGATGCATAAGGAGTACATTTTCCCTATAATGATGCGCTAGTCATTCGAGCTAGAATTGGCAATGTTGTAGGAAGAATAATGATAAATACTGGCAGCTTGATGAATGTCATGTACAAGGGATGCTTTGAATAGATGGGTTTAAGTGCAAGCTAATTGAAGCCTTCCCTAGAGCCCCTTTATGGATTCACAAGAGATGTAATAGTACCAATGGGGTAAATTAGGCTTCCCATTACTCTCAGGGATTCAGATTGCCAAGCCACCATCTTGGCAGACTTTCTACTTATTGACTATCCTTCAACATATAATGTGGTGCTAGGGTGACTTGTAATGAATGACTTAGACATGGTCACATCAACTAGGACACTTACCATTAGATTCCTAACCCTCAATGGAGTTGGATGTGTGCAAGGTGAGTAACACATAGCCCGATGCTACTATGAGGATGCAGTCAAGCTGGGGGTGAGGGGGAAGAAGGTTAATGTAGTTTTTGGTGAAGAACCACAAGTTGTGAGCACAACAAGGGTCAGCCATGACCTCGACCCCTACAAGGTGGATGCAAACAAAGTAACTAGTCTAATGAAGGAGCTTAAAGGTGTACAAATCAGTGAGGTAGATGCTAAAAGATGCCTCAAGTTGGGAAAAAACTTATCTCCAGATGTGAAGATCCAGCTAGCTGAATTTCTTGAGGTGAACCTAGACATCTTCGCCTAGAACCATAAGGACATGTAGGGATTGACCCTAAGATCATGTCATATAAGCTCAACATTGACCTTCATCATAATCCAGTTCATCAGAAGAGGAGGCCAATGACTGCTGAGCATTATATCGCTCTCAAGGAAGAAGTGGATAAACTTTTAGCTAACAAGTTTATCCAAAAAGCTCACTACCCGACTTGGGTGGCTAACCCTGTGCTCGTAAAGAAGAAGAATAGGAAATGAAGAACTTGTGTTGATTTCATGAATCTCAACAAGGTGTGTCCAAAGGATAGCTCCCCCTAGTCAAGGATCTGACTAGCTTATAGATGCAATTGTTGGTCATCAACTCCTCAGTTTCATAGATGCTTACTCGAGGTAGAATCAAATCCCCATAAACCCATAGGATGAAAAGCACACCCTGTTCATCAATGACCATGGGTTATACTACTATAAGGTGATGCCCTTTAGACTAAAGAATATAGGGGTGACCTACTAGTGGTTAGTTAATATGATGTTCGAGGAACATATTGGGAAGACAATGGAGGTATATATGGATGACATGCTGTGAAGTCTAAACAGGTTGCTAACCATATGTGTGATATGGGGGAAATGTTCCAAATTCTAAGGAGATATTAGATGAAGCTGAATCCACTCAAGTATGCAATTGGGGTGGCTTCAAGAAGGTTCCTTAGATTCATGGTCAATATCAGGGAAATAAAGGCCAACCCTGAAAAGATTAAGATACTTATTGACATGAGATCCCCTATCAGAATCAAGGATGTACAGAGCCTTAATGGCTAGATCGTAGCACTTAGTAGATTTATCTCAAAAATGACAAACAAGTGCATCCCCTTCTTTGATGCACTGAAGAAAGCAAAGTAGTTTGAGTGGATTAAGCAATGTGAGGCTTTCCGGTAACTGATGGAATATATGGGCCAAACTCCTTTTTTGTCCAAACCAAAGAAAGGTAAGAAGCTCATCATTTACATAGGAGTATCTTAGCATGCTCTTAGTGTAGCCTTGATATGAAATGAAAGTCGAGCTCAATTTCTAGTTTATTATGTGAGTAAGAGGCTACTAGATGCTGAGATGAGGTACTCACTAATAAAGAAGCTTGCCTACTACCTTGTGATCGCATCAAGGAAGCTGTGACTTTACTTTTAGGTGCATAGCATTAAGGTGCTCATGTAGTTCCCATTTAGGTAGATCTCATGGAAGACAGATACCTTAGGTTGGCTACTCAAATGGGTAGTCGAGCTAGCCCAGTTCGACATTGAGTACAGGTTAAGACTAGCATTCAAGGGGCTAGCCTTGGCAAATTCTATTACAAAGTTCACAGGGCTCGTGGAAGAGGAAGCAGAGGCCTCAGAGGGTCTATATTGGGAGTTGTATGTGATAGTTGCTGAATCCAATCAAAATTAGAAAATTTATAATCGATCTACCTTACTACTTGTAGTATAAGGTAACACCTGGTCGAGCCCTTAGATTATTCTAATAATAACAATTAGATTAAGAGATAAAAATGGAAGGGGGTTAACAGTAACTATTCTAACAACAAACAACAATATAGGAATGTAAACAAGAGTAAGCAAAAAACTAGCCCAAGGGAATCAACTAAACTTGAGATTAGTGCATCCTTGATCACTAAATATTCATTCAATTGTCAATCATATTTCTGGCCTTAAATCATAGTAAGAACCCTTGAAATGATTAATGAGTCCTCTATTAGATAAGCATTTAGCATTTGGTTGATTAAGGTTGAATAGATTAAGCATCCAATTAAGCCAAAACCACACTAAGAAATCAGAACTCAACCAAATAAACAATCCATCAAAAGCTCAATGCATTGCTTAGTTTCTACCAGCCTCTTTCTACAAGTGATTATTAAGCAATAATCATATTAACATCCAAATCAAATGAAGCCATTCAATTTAGAATTTCAACAAAATAAAGAGGAAAGGAGAAGAATGACAAACAATTGAATTGCAAAGTGAAAGCAAGATCTCAACATTAATTTTCAAGCTGTCAACCCCTTGAACTGATTACAAAATGTTTAGCCTTCCATGGAAGATACAAAATTATAGAGAAAAGAAGAACAAAACTTGCTACTCACTCTCTAGAAACTCTCTAAAAACTCTGTGAAAAACTCAAACTGAAGAGTGCTTAGCTGGGCAAAAAGAAGCTAGCTACTGGTTGGTGGAGTAGGAGCAATCATGAAGGGTTGGTTGATTGCTGCCATCTTCTACCACTACTCCTTTTGCATGAAATATTCCATTGTAGACTGGTCTTTTAGATTTTTTACTGACTTACTAACTTAAAACTAGTTAAGTGTAGAGCTGGTGTAAGGGATAGTCATTGGGCTCAAGTTTCACATCAATTGGGGCTTAAAAATCACATTCTGTAGAGGCCCATCTCATCAGTATTCTACCTTTGTTTTACAGCTCAATTTTCACGCCCAAAATGATGGATTTAGCGCTAGAAGTCTTCATAAGAATTGTAGCCTTGTGTCTTAAATTCCATTTGGGATTTGTTTGACCTCATTTGGACTACTACAACTCCAGATATTGCCTAATGAGTGCTCAAAGGTCGGCTTGCACTAGACAGAACTAAGACAGCATTCTAGTTTACGTTTTAGCTCCAATTTCATATATCCAATTGTGAGATTCAGCCTTGGAGGTCTTCATGAAAGTTATAGAGATATGTCTTATATTTTCTACAAGATAGGAATCACATTAATTGGACAACCTTAGCTCAAGTTATAGCCAAAATACAGAAACTGCTAAAAAGGCCAAATACTCAGTATTTTCTATAATGATTCCAATTGACACCACACCATGAACATGTAATAACACAACTGAAATAAGTCAGTTTGGACCTTAAAA
>JANHAO010001988.1:0-30512 GCA_026873985.1 Saraca asoca | reverse complement strand
GCTGTTTGAATCAATCTATTGGTGCAATTTTTAATGTTTTTTCTTTCTATGTAGAAAATTGACCATTGTTAGGGTGTCCTCACTTGTGATTTTCCGTTTTACATTTTCAGAATATAGTTTCTCCATAGTAAGGCATATAATGTCCGTTGTGCTTGCTAGTTATTAAAGTTGCCCTGTCTGTGTTCTCCTGTTCAATGACAAGACATAGTGAAATTCACATATCTTACCGTACACACAACTTGATTTTTGGAAGGTAAATGTGTTAGTAAACTTTCCTTATTTGAAAATTATATCATCGGTGAGATAGCCAGTGAATGCAGATTAAGGTTGTTCTGTGATTGTGTTAGCGAATGCTGTTCTGTATTTTGAACATTTCTCCATTTGTTTGATTTTGTTGATAACTAGTCAGCACAGCCTAGAGTTGTTCTGTAATTACAGTAATGAGTACTGTTAATATCTGTATCATAATAAACCCTTCATCTCTTTGGCTTTGGCGATAACCGATGGACACAGCCTACTGTTGTTCTATAGTTGCGTTAGGAATGCTTTTTGTTTCTGCACTACAAGTTGTTTTACATCTCTTCAAATCAGACTATCAAGTTAAAACTTATTAATGTTTTTAAACACTTGTTACACTTTCTCATCTTGTGATTGAACTTCTAAATTTGCCTCTAAGGATGAAAAAATTCAAGTTGTCCTGGGACACTTCCAAAAAGATTTTGAAGGCGGGGTTTCTGCCGAGAATCTTGGTGAGTTGTTACCAAGCAGAACAGAACCATGATTCAGCTGTGCCTAGCTCCTATATGATCAATTGTTCTTGTTATAATGATATTGGGAAAACAATTCCTTGTCACAGGGGCAAAATTTGGTGGTTACGGTTCATTTTTACCTTCTCATCAGCGGTCTCCTGTTTGGACTCATCCAAGGACTCCACAGAAAGTTCATAGTCAAAATGCTACTAGATCTCCGAACAATTTGCAACCAGAGGTACATTCTTGCAACTAGATGATTTGGTTGACACAACATATAATTAAGTTGATAATTCTATGAATTGACCCACCCATGTGTGATTTGCCAATTTTGTGGGTACCTCAGCATTTAATGTTGTATTGTAAACAGGGTAGGCAAGTGGATCCTGTACATTCTTCGACTGCAACTCAGTCAGTGAGGATTGAGCCAATCTCTGCTGGTTCCTCAAGGCCGCAAGCAGCCAAGGCACTGTTCACAGATGATGGAATCAACCAAGAAAAATGCATGACCAGTTGTGTTGAGGCAGTCACTTCTAAGTATGAATCTTTAAACAGTAAATCTACGAACTTCTCAGATCTGAAAACACTCAAGGTTCGAATCAAAATGGGCGCTGATAGTTTGTCAACCCAGAAAAATGCTGAAATCCATAGACTTGGTCTCAATGGCTCGCCGTCATCATCATTGGAAGACAGTCCCTTAGAAAGCGAAGGCATCTCTCATGAGCCTCTAGGTACTCAATATGAGTCTCCAATTAGTATCCTTCAGGTGAAATTCTGCCTTCATTTTGAACCTCCATTTTCTTGTTCTTATTGTGCTTGAAGTGATTTGAAGGTTATTTTTTTATGATTCTTGGGACAGATTATGGCATCCTTCCCTGTGTTGTTGTCTCCTCTTCCTAATGAGCTTCTTCAATTATCTGAAAAGGAAACATGTGCCAAAGATAGCATATCTGTTCCTATGCATATGGATGATTTGGAAAATTATGGCATGTTACGAACTAAATCTAATATTGAAAAGAATGGCAGAGAAGTGTTAGGAGGGAAGAAAATGAAGCGTGTAGAGGGATATGGATCTTCAATTGAAGTTAAGGGCAGCCGTAATAAGAATGCTAGGAATCCTATTGGTGTTCTATCCAGGAAGGAACGAGGTATTGATGAATTGGCTACTGAAGAGCTCGTTTCAAATACCTTGAAGCTTCCCCTTTTATCCAATTCATATTCTTTTGTTGATGACTCCATAAAGGGTATGGATGGGCCTTGTGATATGTCAAAGGAAGCCAATAAGGTCATGGTGAGGGCAAAAGCCTTACCTGATCAGGCACAAGAGGAAAGGTTGGAGCCATCATCCACTGAAGTGAATGGTTTTGTTGAGAAGGCAAAGGCAGGTGCAGGAAGGAATGTTTTGGGGGATATGGGTGGAAGATCTATTGATGACTTATCAATTCATAGAGTGAAAGACAATCCTCATGGAGATAAAATGTTTGACTCAATAATAGCTGAGCCTCCTAGGAAGGCTTATCATTTGACATTACCTCCTGTTAAAGAACATTCATTGTCTGGGGGAAAGAAGAAATCAAAGGGAAGTTATGGCACTGTAGCTATGAAGAGGGAAAAAGAAGCCTCGAAGGTTGCCACATCTTTGGGGCCTAAAATGAAGAAGAGCTCTGATGGGGGTAGTTCTACATCTAAAAAAGAAGCTGAAGATTTCCCAGTACGAAAAAATCATGGAGAGGCTAAAGATACATATAGGGATATCTTTGGGGAATTGGAAGAGGAGGAGGACAGAACAGATTCTTTGGGATGCCCTGATGTGGATAGATTGAAGGACTCCGAGATGGTTGAGAGGAGCACGTCTGAAAGCAATTATGAAGTGAAGGATGGATCAGGTGGTAAGAAGGTCAACAGGTCTTCAACCTATGAAGTGTATCCTAAGACAGCTACAAATTTAGTCCAGGGCACTGCAAATGTGCATGTTACCGAAGCAGATAATGTAAAATTGGTTCCTATAACAGCGACTCCTTTTGTCATGGAAGACAATTGGGTACAATGTGACAGGTGTCAGAAATGGCGCCTTCTTCCTGTTGGCACAGATCCCGACCACTTACCTGAGAAGTGGTTGTGTAGTATGCTTAATTGGCTGTAAGTTCTAATCCAGTAGCTAATTGTTCTTGTATATCTTAATTTCTCAAAAATACTGACAAAGTTGGATCATGAGGCATGATCATGTTGATTGATGTTCTGGTGTAAGCACATTATTGTTTCTAGTTCAACTGACAAATAATATGCATATAAATGTACAGGCCTGGCATGAATCGGTGTAGTTTTAGTGAGGATGAAACCACCAAAGCTCTTATTGCATTATACCAAGGTACTGCTCCTGACAGTCAAAGTAAACTGCAAGTGCCAAGTGTCTCCAGAAATATTATGCAAGGAGGAGCCTTATCAGCTGTCCAGCATCCTGACCAACAGCGGCTAAACCATAGTTTGCATGCAATGCCTGGCGGGAAGAAAAAATTTGTAAGAGAGCTATCACATTCAGCAAGTAAAGACGGCT
Organism: Saraca asoca; assembly: GCA_026873985.1. Classification (NCBI taxonomy): domain Eukaryota; kingdom Viridiplantae; phylum Streptophyta; class Magnoliopsida; order Fabales; family Fabaceae; genus Saraca; species Saraca asoca. The sequence goes on along the minus strand of JANHAO010001988.1, from coordinate 27,209 downwards.
CATCACAGTTATCATCTTCTATAAAGAAAAACATGCAGTCATCAGTGAAAAGTAGAAGCTTAAATGATGTGAACAAGTCTCCTGCTATGAGTGAACCTGATGTTTCAGGGGATAAACACAAAAATAAGCAGAAAGTACTAGAGCTCAATTCTGATAGAGGTAATTCATTATTTTGCTTTTCAAGTCAGTGTTATCTAATTTTTTGATTTTTGGACTTTTTAGATTTCCTGTGTAATATTATCTGAATTACTCAATATGTGTTGATAGTTGATACCAAGAATGTGAAGGTTAAAAGCAGGAGGGATCCTGTTCAAGATTGTTCTAGACCTTCTAAGAAAGCTAAGACTGAAGGGATGCATTCTACTGATGAAGAGTGCACTGCTAGGAAGGTGGGTCATAGCTCGAATGGCAGTTTCCCATCTAATTCAGCTGGCAATGATCGAGCTAAAGTTAAAGAACAGTCCTCTTCTAGGGACTCAAAATATGAAGCAAAGGACAGGATTCAAGTTTCCAGTGAAAAATCAAAACATAAAGGCTGGGGTTCCTTGGATGAGCAATCCCGGGATCTGGGCAATTATGATAACACTAATGGTGTGAAAAAGAGAAAACTGAGCGGGTATCATGATGCTGAAACTTGTAGCACAGATTACCACCTACTGGAGCACACAGCTTTTGGGGAGGACGACTTTAGTGATTGTAGGAAGGAAAAGGAGGCAAGAACGTCCAAGTCTGATGTTAGAGACTGTAGTAACAGTAAAGGCAGTGGTAGAACTGACAAAAAATTTAGCCACACAAAGAAGCACAAACTCCGGCAAGATCTAGGGAGCACTCTGTCACAGCGAAGCTTGGATGGTATGGATTGTTTAAAAAGAGACTTAGAATCTGTACAGGAGCCTGCAGCTGCCACTTCCAGTTCTTCCAAGGTTTCTGGATCACATAAAACCAAAGTCAGCTTCCAAGAAGTGAAAGGCTCACCGGTGGAATCAGTTTCTTCGTCACCTATGAGAAATTTAAATACAGATAAGGTCGCAAATAGGGAATTTATAGTGAAACATGATTCTCAAAATAGTGGTGCCATACGCAGTTCTAGAATATGCTCAGATGCTGAAGATGATGATAGGAGTGATGGACCTGGGACAGCTAGGAACGATAAATCTTCTAACATAGCGCATCACGGGTCGTTGAGGTCAGATTTTCAGGAGAAAGATGTTAAGCTTGTGTCAGATATTAAATCCAAAGTGCAAGCTTATCCTTCTCCTGATGTGACAACCGGTCACTTCAGAAATGGTGGTCTGGAGACTGTTGGCCAAGACAGGACACATCCTACTATAGAGCAGATTAAGGATCAATGCCTAGGTGAAGGCAGACCTGATGCTTATTGCGCTGATGTGTCATATCCAAGGAAGACTGAAAGAGGTCTTTCATCACGTTTTAAGGACAACAGCCAAGGCTCTAAATCAGAATTTGATGCAGAAATGATCAAGAATGGTCATTCTCTTGGTCGGCTGCAAGATCCATGTCCTCCATTTGAGGCAAAACAGAGGGATGGTAAAGTTAAGTTGCAGGAGAAGCTTGGTTTCAATTGTAACAAAAGTGAGGATATGGTTGCTGGTTCGAAAGGCTATACTGGAAATTTGTCAAAGGGGAGTAGAAAAAAGGAGAATGAGTTCAACAATGGAGGGCATGACTTGCAAGAGGTTAGTGTAAATGCTATGTGCAAACCGGAAGCACTCTCTGCTCCTAGTCAGAATAATTTGCTAGACCGTGATGCTGAAAGATCTTCAAGGAGGTCTATTTCTGAAAGGATCGATCAAGAAATGCTTGGAAAAGGGAAGCCCTTGTCATTGCCACCCTCTGGAAGAGCTCAAAATGAGACACTGGGTCGTTGCCCACGACCTGCCGCTGGTTTTCATAGAGAAAATGGGGATATGGCAGTTGATCTCTCTAAAGTTGATGATGCATCCAAGCCACAGAAAAAGCAAATCAGAAAGGGTGATCATCAAAGTGGAAATCAGCACCTTAGTGCAAGACATCCCACACTTAATGGACGTATGAAGGAGCTTGACGCCCCTAGTCCAATCAGAAGGGATTCTTCCAGTCATGCTTTTACCAATGCTTTGAGAGAAGCGAAGGATTTAAAACATCTGGCTGATCGTCTTAAGGTTTTTCATGTGCTGTCCTTTCTGGAATTGATATCTTTTGCTCTTCTGGCTATAACTTCAGAAATTTGGTTTTTATTATGCAGCATTCAGGTTCCATTCTTGAGAGCACTGGGATTTACTTCCAGGCAGCCCTCAAGTTTCTTCATGCAGCATCCCTACTAGAATCTGGCAACAACGGAGAGAATGGTAAAATGTATAGTAGCACAGCAAAATTATGCGAGTAAGTAAACAATTTTTTTTATGCATTTACATTAACTTGTGGGGAAGAGAAGAGAAAAAAAAAGGGGGGGGGGGTAGCTTCACCCTTTATAAGAAATGCAAAAAACACACTGGGAAACACAAATTGCATGGTTAAATACCTCTGTAGTGGTCATCAGGACCTTTTCCATTCCATTTGCATTTGTTAATTTTTCTTAACAATACGAATCGTGGATGTCTGGCTTTTCCACAAGCTTTTTAGTTATGTGAGCTTAGTGTGGAATAATGCATATACATAAAACTTGATGGATTTAAGATAACCTTCTCTTTGGTTGATCTCTTATTGTGGATCATAGCCTTCAGTTTGATTTTGGATCCTTTTATGATTTTACTGTCTTGATATATACTCCATATGGTTAGGTTTTGTGCCCATGAATATGAGAAATCAAAAGACATGGCAGCAGCTGCTTTGGCCTACAAGTGCACGGAGGTGGCATATATGAGAGTAATATATTCCTCACACACTAGTGCAAGCAGAGACCGACATGAGTTGCAAACAGCCCTGCAAATGGTTCCTCTTGGTAATGAAATTCATTATCTGGTAAAAGTTCACATGTGCATAAAGAACTTTTGCTACTAGTTTTTTCTCTGTTTGTGTGATACAGTAAGTTTATAGGAGTCCCCAACTTCAAGGTTCCCTTGCAAGTGTGCTTGGTATTGTACCGAATCCCTCTCTGTCTGAGAAATAAACACAAAATTTAAGCTTTGACTGAATATAAAATGTAGGTTAAATTACTCTAATGCTCCCTATAGTTTCACTCAATTTTTAATTAGGTTCTTATAGTTTAAAAGTTTTGAATTGGTCCTTGTACATATTTTTCATTTCTAATTGAATACTTCCTGTCATTTTCCTATTAAATTTTATCAGTAATTGGCATATATGGACAACACTCTTTCAATGTAGTTTAATGATTATTGATATGGAGTTTACATGCAATTTTTATTTGTATTTAAGTGACAATCAACTTAGAGAAGATTAGGACATTTTATTAAATTATTTCATTTTTAGAGGGAAATAATGGGTCGTTTGTCGCACTTCATAAACCGCTAATAGATCATAGTCTATGTGGGTCAATTGCTAACAAAATTTAACAGGAAAATGACATGAAGTGTCTATTTAGAAATGAAAAATAAGTATAAGGATCTAATTCAAAAGTTTTAAACTATAGAGATTTAATTAGGAATTAAGTAAAATTACAGGGAGCGGTAGAGTAATTTAACCTAAAATATATTGATCTTTTACATAGAACAGTCACCAAGCCATATTTGCTTAAAACATAATATGAATACTGTCCATATGTGATTTAGCATCAGAGTAAGGGCAAAGAATAGAGAAGTATAAGGAGAGGGAAAAAAAAAAAAGGCTAAGTTAGATCTGCTGATTTCATGGATATTGTCAAGTGCTAGGCGATTCCAAAAGTTTAAGCTGTTAGGAGGTCTAAGAATGGCTTTATTGCTTAACACTTAACACACAGGCCCAACTTGTGCTAAAATTTTATTTTAATTGAAAAAATGGAAGTGATAGGAATTGAACACTTGACTCTTAAGCTGAAGAGGCTCTGATACCATGTCAGGTGCCTGTTTTTTGGGGGAAGGCCCAAGAATGATTTTTGTTAATTTACGGATACTAACAAGTTTAAATCATTTTCATTTCATAAATCAGTACTCTTTCTTACCCTTGCTGTTGGTTATGAGACTGTAGTGGTTATAAATGGGGAAGCATGCAATTCTGTTTGTTTCCTTTTTTCTAACCTTGTTATATTTTTGTCAGGTGAGTCTCCTTCATCATCTGCCTCTGATGTTGAGAATGTTAACAACTCTACAACAGCAGAGAAGGCTGCCTTATCAAAGGGCGTTGCTTCTCCTCAAGTTTCTGGAAGCCATGTTATTACTGCCCGAAACCGCCCCAACTTTGTGAGGTTGCTCAATTTTGTAAGTAAATGCAGCTGGTCCCCCCCTCCAGGTTAAGTGCACACGCACGCAGAGAAAAGAGGAAAGATATAAACCACCAAGAATTAAATTGCTTATAAGACTTCTAATGAAGGAGAAAATATGCATAAAATTCCCTACCTACATGCTAATAACTACAATCCCAGCTTATGTACTTGCTGCAATGTGTTCTTTTTGGCTGCATATTAGCATCGGCATAAGTTACATGTAACTATTGCAGGCTCAGGATGTGAATTTTGCTTTGGAAGCCTCAAGGAAATCACGGATTGCTTTCGCAGCTGCTAGTGCCAGCTTGGGTGAGGCCAAGTACGCAGAGGGTATATCCTCCATCAAGAAGGCTCTTGATTTTAGTTTTCAAGATGTAGGGGGGTTACTACGTTTGGTACGGCTTGCAATGGAGGCCATTAACCGTTGAATGGTTCAGTTAGTCATGATGATGATTTTAGCCTGGGAGGATCATTTTTTTTTTTTTGTGGTCATCATGTTCTTCAAAGATATGAAAAGAAGATGTACTGAATAGTATAATTAAGGGCAAGAATTTTTATGTTGAATCTTGAACCATTCTTGCCAACTTGTCTTTGGGTTGTGATTCTTCTTGGAAGAAGGGTTATTTATTCCATTTGTAAATTTGTGAAGATCTAATTACTGGATAAAGGGAGCTGCTGGGTTGTGTACATTTAGTGGATCGTCCTCCTACCAGCAGAAACTTCACTGCCTGTCTTGGTTCAAGCACTCTATCAAGGTAAAGGAGAGATTTTTGTAAATACTTTCCTTCTCGGCCATTTTTTAAAATTTTTATGTCTCTTTATGCAGGTTGGCGGCATACAGTTGCTGGAATTGCTGACTGGACTGTTTTCTTTATTTTCTTTGTTGTTGGTAGATAAGTAACAATAAGAAGTGAAAAAAAATAAAATAAAGGAAAATGTGTAGCAGGAAAGTAAAACATCAGTGAGTTGATTTGCTGCCAATGCTTCAGCTTAAAAGGTATAGAATTACTCCTAGGCTTTGTGAAATTCAGCTTTAAAGCATCTCTAACTGTTTCATTTCATTTCATTTCTTTTGCTGGAAGCAGTGAACATGTATATGTACATTATAGAATCAAACACAGGAACTTTGCAAGCTTGTCATTCCATTTATACCTATCATGCCAACGGGCATGAGCAAGCCGAGGGGATTCCGGATGTAGTTGCAGTTGTGTGAGATGATCGCTCCACAACTGACCTTGATGGAGTTTTTTTTTCCTCCTTAAATCAATGGTAGTACACAGAATTATTACAAGTAGCTTGACTCTGGCATCAAATATTGTAAATTCTTTGAATTAAATTTTGATCGCATTGCTGTACTCTAGTTACTGGTTCTGATTTTTATGTACAGAGCTAACATTGTTCATTGGCCTTTTATAATAATCTTGGAAGTTGTTTTTCATTTAGAACTTCTAGTTTCTGTGTGACGATATGACTATCGGTTGCAGACGGTAGGGTTTTTATTTTTTTATTTTTTCAGGCTGTGTTTTTATTTTTATCATCTTAACCCATCAGGAAATTTCTTAAGTTCAACAATGAATGAAACAACATCTAATGTAGACATTCCATGCGCCTGCGGTGTAAAGGCTTTGTAGTAAACTCAAATACCTAACCTTTTTCATTTGATGTTAAAGCAAGATGGGGGGAAATCTGTTTTCAACACCAGAATTTTAATCTGAAAACTGTGAAATTGGCCGTTTTGGTCCTGCAAGGGTGGTTGCTTCCCGGCATTATGATCGAAAAAGTATCAATAAGATATATATAATTTTTATTTCAAAATATATAATTTTTTAAAAATTTTGTTGAAATTTATTTATAAAAATATGGAAAAGCGTAGCAATAAGATATATATATAATTTTTATTAAAAAATAAATCATAATTTTTTAAAAATTGTTGCAAGTTATTTGTAAAAATATAAAAATTCGTAATCTAAGTTTTCTAAAATAGTTGAAAAAATTACAAATTTTCCAAAAAACTAGGTTCAAAGGAGAAAACACAAATCTCACATTGATAAGATGAAAATTATAAAAATTGATAACAACTAAACTACAGTTAGTGGTGTCAAAATGGATGGATATTTATAAATCCCTCTAATTTATTTAATTTTAGGTTTATTTAAATTTATCCATAATTTTTAATGAGTCAAATGGATGGATAGAATGTTTATTCATTAACAAAAGGGTCATTAATGATCCATTCATAATTATTGATTATATGTTAATCTTAATATATTTTGTTCAATAAATCAAATAAATATTTTTAAAAAATAGTCATTAAAGATTCACCCATGTCTTATATTATATTATAAATATTTTGTTATTAGGATATAAATAATATAATTTTTTATGAGAAATTTTTTATTAAATTTGTTGCATTTGCTGTTTGGATAATATTTTTGAATTTGATAGAATTGTAAATAAGAGTGGAAGTAGATCAACTTAGACTTTGCCTAAAATAAGCCAAATCTACATAAAATGTTAGGTTTAAACTTATTCTATCTTATAAATAAAAATATATGGCTTGACTTAGTAGGCTAATGGACAATGTTTTAATTAGTGACTTATCATATTTTGTTAGAATGAGTTAAAAATTTGATCTAAATCTATTCAATTTTACTGATATGCTAGGTCCCTAAAGGCTTATAGACCAAGTAATTTTTGCAGTATGACATCAATTTGATAAAGTAATAGATGAAGATGGAATACTAAAAATAAGACGTAAAATTTGTGAAATTAAGAAAGTTATATGTTTTGAGATATTAAATATCAAACATCAAGTTATCCCACACAAAAAAATAAAAAAAAACTACTTGTGATATTAAATAACAAAAAAAATTAAAATTGAAGATAATAGTTAAAATATAATTTTAAAATTTTAGAATTGTTCTAATACTAATAGCAAAATAACAACTTTGTTAGAGATTATAGTAGTAAAAAAGATAATAGAGTTAAAAATGATGGAATAAAATAATATAAAAATAATAATAGTTAAATGAATAAATAGATGAATTAAATTTAACTTTTTATAAATAAATCATAAATTAATTCATAAGGCATACAAAATTTTAATTAGATCATATAAATAGAAAAATAGATTTATATTGGATAGATTCAACCACATTCAAACCATCACTATTGTTCTCTAACTTATATCAATCACTGGACTTGTATTCTCTCCTTAGTTGAAGGAACTAGTGTCTCTATTTGACATATAATAGATCTACTCTATTCGGTATAGAGAGACAATACATATCCGCTCCCTCCACTGACAAATGCGCTTTTTTTCACCCAAAAAATAAAAACTAGAACTAAAACTTTGGGAAGCCAACAAAAACTACCCAGTTCATTCTTTCCATTAGGAACATACGGAAGACTATGGCCCTGTTTTAAAGTGTTTTTATTTTATTATTTTTAAAAATAATTTTTTAAAAATAATTTTTAAAAACTGTTTTTTTAGAATCAAAAAATAAAAAATTTATTTGGATGTAAATTTAAAAACAAGTGTCTTCTTTATTTTTTAAGATGAAAAAAATATATTTAATATTATTTACAATTTTGTCATTAATAAAAATAGGTATTCTTTTTATTTTTAAAAAAAATCTGAAAACAACTATATACAAAAAGGAAAAATACTATTTTACTGTTTCATGAAAACTATTTTTTAGTTACACTTTTAAAAAATAATTTTTGAAAACAGGTTGTCAAACATATTTTTTTTATTTTTGTAAAACAGAAAAACACAGAAAAACAAAAAAACTGCTTCCCAAACGAGGCCTATAATAGCGTGACCAACTTTGAAAAGCTGCAGTAAATAACATTCTATAACGAGAGGTGATCAAGTAAATATAACTGACCCAAGAGACAATAATAACCAAAACTAGCTCTTAAAAGATTTAGATGGGCAAAATTCTTGATGCTATTTCCAATTTCTCCAATGATCGATGGAATAATAGAACGAATCAGGTATTTACAGTTACTTGTAACCCAAAAAGATTATAAGTCCTTAATCTATTACAGCTCACCCTAAATTTCATAAAATTGTAGCATTTTATACGTTAGTACAGTCATTTCAATCACGCAAGATACCTGAAAACATTCGGGTTATCTTTGTCCCTTTCCAAATAGTCTCGAGTGATCAAATCTTCAATGCGTTTCTTGATTGCTTTGACATCGGGCTGCAAAATCCAATTTCAAACAATTACTTATGTACATAAAACTATTAAGAAACTAAACTAAATCTGCTTATAAACTTGTATCACTTCCAGCACAAAAAGCAACTATGTTGTACCTTGAACCTGCGGCGTAACAGCTCAACAAACTCCAAAACTAGTTGCACGTGACCCAATATTTTTCTATTCTTCATAATCCGCACAATTGCAGCATCAATAGCGTGCTTCCTATCTTTGTCAACGTCTTCGATTACCTTTCTCCTTTCATCAACCGGTGGTAGAGGGATCTAGAATGAAACAAGCAACAAGTAAGTCACGATCATCCGTAATATATGAGAACAAAAAGAAAGCAATCCACCATATAGGAATCCTGAATTAAATGGGCAAACATCCTATGGTCAACAATATTCTCAAACCTTGATCCTCCTCATTCTGTCAGTAAATTTGAGGTTGAACTCAAAGCTGTCGTTCGGAGAGATATTTCTTGTGTTCGGATCTTTAATAAGTATCTTATATTTTGTGCAAGACAGGGAATGGAGTATCCTAACCACGTCTTCATCGGTCAAATTCAGCTGAGTAATGATCTCTGAATAGCTCAGCCTATCCGCAGTGTTGAAGAGAAGTAGGGCAGCAGCCTGAAAAATTCATATGCGACAAATATTGCAGGGTAAAGCATGTGATCAGAACTCACGTGCACCGAGAGCATGTCCTTGTTCTCAAAAAAGAGATATACTAAAGGACGGGGTGGGGTAATTACCTGATAAGTTGACAAAATTAGTTCAATGGTCTTTGGTTCAAACTTGCCAATGATGTTGCAAGTTCCCAATGAATAGATCCATGTAAGTTTCCTGTGTTTTGTCTTTGTTTCATAAAAGCCCTTGAAAACTTCCACGCACTTCACCTGAACCATATTTCATATAACACAGTACAACATAAGACCTGTCTTATAAAAAACCACCAATATCGGAAACTTGAACTAACTCCTATCTGAAGTATGTTCTTACCATCTCTGAAGGAAGGTTGATGTCAAGAGACTTATAAGTCGGCCAACCCTGTAGTATGAACAGTGACTGTCAAGTCAATACCAGGATTTGCATGAGGGTTGTCACGAAGAATATTCCTCAAAGTTTGTTTGATTATCACGAGCCAATGTCAAATCTGTAACCTGAGAGACAGAATCTTTTACTTAAAACCACAGGTTGTCTAACACATAGGCAGACAATATCAAGTTAGTCTGACAAACAATGCCAATTCACCATCCCCTCCATCTTTGATGTGAACTGTCCACCATATTGCTGCTTTAGCATTGTCAAAATACTCTTTTCATGGTCCTCATTAGCACTCCGGTCAGAAAGCAATCTACGTGCAAGCTTTTTCCTGCAACCATCAAACATGCAAATTAAGTTGGAATCTATTAATAAGGAGGGCTATAAAATGAACAGAAGAACAAAATAGGAAAAGAGGATGACCTGTAGAATTCTGCAAAAAGATCCTTGTCACTGATATATGCAAGCAGCTTCACTACCTGTAGAGTTCAACGACAATTAGCGAGAAAAAAGCGTAGTTATGCAAGGTTTTGATGAAACAGTCCATCGAGTCTACCTTTTCAAGGGTCCTTTCTACCGCCTCATCACTCAGCTTCTCACTTCCACCCTTCTTAAGGATATTGTCACAGAATGTAGCTAATATTTCAGCACTAGAAATCCCAGCAACAGTTTTGTTACAGAACGTCTCAAAAGCTTCTTTTAATGCCTGTTGAACAAACAAATTAAATTAAATTATTATTAATTAAAAATTTGAAAGTGCTCAAAAGTATTGTGCTAAATAACCCCCTTTCAACAAACCTTGTGAAATAATGTGTGATTCATAAAGCAATCATTGACATATGGCATATACTTGTCATGTAGCGCGATGAATTTTCTGACAAGGACCTGTACCATTGCATAATTAAAGCAAGCATTTCCAACCGCTATTATAACTAAAATAAATAAAATAATGCATGCGGGAATTTACTTGTTCTCGAGTGCTGGACCCATTTGTGGTCTGAACAATGAAACACAAAACATAATTATCAGCTACTAGAACCAAACAAAAAACATGAAAAATTAGGATTATTGAACGGAAACATAGCCAACAAGTATTACTGGTAAACGCATAATGAATACAGAATATATAATGCCAATCCTATCAGAGCGAAAAACTCAGGTTGTAAGAATTCAATCCCATCAAAACTGTTCTTTTATTATTGAATTGCACGCTAGCAATCAATCCACCATGGGAGAATTGGAAGTGCAGGAATACAGAATATATAATGCCAAATTGCCATTGCAGTCAACTTTATCTGAACATTATACTACACCTGATTGTTAGCAGTTTCTTCAGCCTGTTGGACCAATGCTGTGCCCTCATCCATAACATGCTGCAACCAGACATGAGACAACCATCGATAATGGGACAATTGAAAAGAAAAAACAAAGCGAAAGAAATTGAAAGTTTCAGTTTAATCCCATAGAGAAATCAAGCACAGAAAAACCAGCCTGCTAGAAAATATTGGCAACAGGGTCCAAACCTTTGGGTATTTTGTGGTATAGTCTGTAGATCCTAGAGAGGTCTCCCATCTAAACATGGCATGAATCAAGAGGGTAAATTAAAGTGCTTATAGGACAAAGTATTAGCCACAACCAAAAAAAAAGAAAAAAAAAATCGATGCAAGCAACCAGTACCTTGTCATTTCTAAGCAAGGCACGGCAGCTAGAATGCTCCTTCTCAAGCAAGAAATTTTCATGGGTCACCAGAAACTCCTTTTGCACTTTCTGTTATAAATTTAAAACAAGTGGAAAAGCATGAACATAGAAGTCAGCAGATTTCTTTTGACATTAACAAATCAGAAAAGCACAGGAAAAAGAGTTATTCCATCAAGCCCAATCACTATTTACCAATCAAATCAAGAAACAGAAAAGTCCGAGCACTTCTAATTATTATATAAATATTTAGATTTGAGAGTCATAAATGCATACTCACGTCTACCAGTTTTTGCTCGCTGCTAGAATGCAGGTAATGAGACACTCTTTCCTTCTCTCTGTTCAAGCACTCCTCTGCCTACTTGGTTAGAAAAACAAGTTTCAGAACAGGTCAACTAACAACATACAACACTCCAGAGGCATAATGTACATAGACTGGCCATCAGCATATAATCTGGACAAGAGTCAGACTCAATCCAGTTTGTTGCCTTGCATTTGTAGTAATGAGTAGTATCACAAAGCATCTGTGACTCAAAATCCTGTTCATAACGGTCCATTTGCCCCATACCAACCTCAACAAACATATCAAGGACATTTTTCAATAATGATCTGTCAATCTGCTCTCCCTCACGTTCTCTGTCAATCTGCATCGCAAGCAACATGTTATTCTGTTGCCATCACTTTAAACAAAGTATACCTTAGTAATGTGAAAAGCAACAAACTTACCAGAGTAATCACAGCATCTTTGGCATCAGCATGCACCTTCTCGTAAACCTAGGATGACAAAATGGACATGTCTACAGTAAATGAAACAACAAATATAAAAATAGTCAGTGACAGAATGGGGGTGAGGAGAAATATTGCCGAAACAGAGGGAGCCTGCAATATTCTGCTCTCGGTTATAAGAACAGAGAGGGCTAAAGGAGCTTGATAACTAACCAAATCACGGAAGCAAACAAATCCAACTGAACGGAGATCAGGAAGTTCGCGCAGAGTAATGAAGTATCGATCAAGATAATGGAAGAAGCATAATAACCACGTAACCAAAATTTTATGGTTTGTCCATCTTTTGACAAGCTCTCTCAGCATAAATTCATCATGCTTCTCTCTCAGAGATGGCATCACCTAACGTAGTGACAATTTCAAAAAAAGAAAAGAAAAGAAAAAGCGTCAGACTCATTATGAAAGGAAAATCAAAGAAAAGACAAAGCATAGGGTTCCCAAAACAGTTAACATAACAAAAAAAAAAAAAAGGATTTCTATACCGTAGATTTAATATAGTCGTTAAGAGCCTCCTTGTATTTATCATAAAGCTGTTGAGAATAGGCATGTGGTGGATTTTGAGTACACATATTATAAATGGTTCTGATGAACAATTAAGGAAAGGAATGCAATACCAATGGATGGATAGAAGAGACTATAAAAATTACAGCCAACAATAAATCACTGAAATAGAATAAGGGATACGTGTATAGCATCATGTACTCTTCTGAAGTGAAAGCTGGTTCAGATAATCCTTCCAGAATCTTCTTCAGCTTTGTGATCCCCCTTTCCATATAATCCCATCCTTGGTCCAACTCAATAACCTTCCGTTCCATATTGGAGGTCAACGAATCATCTATACTAATACAAACCATCAAAATTAATACTACCGCACTTACACAAATACACTCACGTCATGCAGCATAACGCAGAGTCCAATTATTACAGTTACGTGAAATGCATCAAGAGAACTGAACCTAGTCAAAAAGTACTTAATTCATACCTTAATCAATGTAGCATCAACTACAAGAAAAACAAACTTTAAGACGATCAGCGACACCTTTGCACAATCTCAGCAATGGCGGAAGGTGACTACTCAGGTTCGGTTGGGCGGCTCTGGCGACCTGGGCGGTTCTAGTGGTGGTTTGTCCTTGTCAGCTCCTTTCTTTGAAAATGCAACAACTGTTGCACGGTGATGCGGCGAAGCTGAAACAAAAACCAACGACGATCCTCCTTGCTTTCTTTTTACCGTTTCAATATCTCTCTCCAAAGCCCTCTGTTATCACACTTCGTCTTTTCTTCCTCAAAACTTCAAAAACTCAAAGCTCTTTGTTTGTCTCCCCCTAACCTACATTTAAAGTTGAACTTTTTCCTCATTAAGCCTGATGATGGGAATAGTTTAGGACTCTCTGTGTGATTCTAATAGGTCTTAAAATCATTAATAATTTATTATAAACAATAATTTTGATTAAATTAAAAATTATTTTTGAGTGTTTATTTGATTTTGTAATTAAAATTGGGATTAAAATTCTTGAAAATTAATTATAGGTCTATTAGATATATTTGAGTAACTTTTATGCAAATTAGAATTTAAATTATAAAAAAATATTAAGATTTATATTCAAATTATTCTCATTTTTCTTTTTCTTTCTTATAATTATCCTTATTCCAATAATAAGTATAAAAACTCTTATTGTTTTATTTTTTTATAATACACTTTTTAATAATTTAATACTAATGATGATTTTTCTATATATCATTAAAACAAAATAGATTATGTATATAAACAATCATAAAAGATGTTATTAAACATAAAATTAATTACTTCAATACTCATTCATATTTATAATAATTTATTTCATCACTATACCAAATAAGTCTTATATCATATTTAAACTTTTCAATAGAAAAGTAACTAGGGAACTAAATGATAAATAAATGAGAAAAATTACAATCTACTTCTTTTTCACTTTTTTATATTAAAATAAACAAAAAAAATACTTTTTTTATAATTATATTTAAATACAATAAACAACGAAAATAATTAATAGATATAAAAATAAAAAATACCAATAAGATAAAGATAAATTGTAAAGAAAATTGTCTCCCCTTTTGTTTTTTTATAGATATCTCAAGTAAAATCAACTTTTGTATCAATGATTCGGAAATGCAAAACAATCAAGGTAAATGACAAACCTTGACACAAAGAAAAACAATCAAGAGGAAAAGATAAATTGTTATAAATATTATTATATTAATCTATTTCTATGATATTCTTGTTTTATTATTACAATACATCATTAACATGCAATTCTTTCATTTTGAGCTTTTAGATTCAAGTAAAAGAAGAAATTTTCTCTCTTAAATTCATCTTTATATGATATGATTTATATGTTATATTATGCCATTTACTCTTGATGTGTTATTTGTTATTTTTATTGATCTTCAATTTGTGTCAAATTAGTTTTGCAAAAGAAAACAAATAATCAATCTGATGTGTTATGTTATAATTATATGAAAGCACTTTCTGATTTTTTATGGATTTGTGTACGTGGATTTTCTTGCATAATTATTCATTGGCCTTGTAAATCTATCAAGAGGATGTAATACATGACATTTTCTATTTGTCAATTTTTGCATTTCTTGATGTTAAATTTCCCTATTCGCATGACACATCATATCTTTGTAGGATCTTGCATATATAAAATTTTATGTTCATAATAAAAAATTTTGACCACGCTTTTTCAATTTATTATTAACTTGGGATTAATTTTTTTAACTCTCTGTTCATAATGTTATTATGTAGGATGTAAACTATTTTTCTTATTTTAATTAATAATTTTATTTTTTCATTTTGATATCGCATAAAGTTAATATGATACTTTATAAAGACTAAAATAAATGCTATATTGAACCACAAGTTCACTAATAAAAAATATTTTGAATTACTTTCATATCTAATTGATCTCAAAGTACCAATTGTTAGAAAATTTTCAAATGCCATAGATCATTTATACCAAATCTAGAATTGCAGAATAATTTAAATATAAATCAAAGTAAGAAATTGTTACCTCTTAGATCATGAATTGTTTTTGTAGCGATCACATCATAAAAGTATATAATTTGCTTTGAGAGTAAATTCTTCCCTTACTTCTTTATGGTCAACCAAAAGACAAATTTCAATGGGGCAATAAATCATGACCTTATAAAGTATAGAGGGGACTTATCTCATAAAAAAATAGTTCAACACATAATTGACTCACCTCCCATTAGGGTTTTCAATCGTAGGTTTTCACCAAACTAAAGCATCTCATTTGATACATTGGGCCTTAAGTCTAGGAGGTGCAACCTAATCAATTGAATTACTTAAACATTCAGGTTTTCAGCTTATATTTGGGCTACACATTCAACCTATTTTTACAAACCAAAATCCCAATCAATTGAAGCCCAATAATTATAAAAAAGATTCTAACATTCTCCTATTTGGACAAACATTGATTGAATTTTATATATTTTGTAAAGTTATTTTGAAAATGACTTTTGGGTTGAACAAACAACTGAAGTGGCCACTATATTTAACAACACCTAAAAAAAACATGATCCAATTAATGAAACAATTAACTCAAAATTATGGACAAGAAATATACTATTTAACTGTATACATCATTCATAATCACATAAGCTAGTTATTCCATGGATATGATCACATAGATGTGATGGTATAATTATACATATAGCATAGCCAAGTGATCCACCTATGCTTTTCTGTAAAAGTCCTCAATGTGGTCTTTTTCATGAAAGCTACCAAATCTTCCTAAGAAGATTGACATAATTGTCACAAAACAATCAGCATTTCAAAAGGGACAACTGTAGTTAATTATATAAGGAAAACTAGATTCTTAATAAACATTCCATGGGGAGACAACTGTAATTCTCATAAAAGAGTAATAACAATATGTTATATGTGAAAATTGGATCATCTTTGATGGACTTGTGAGCGGCACGAGCGTGGTGAAGACCCGACTTGAGAAGTACTTAGGTCGCTGTGCCTTTAGTTCACGTCGCAAGGCGACCTCCCCAGCTCGAGCCCGTTCCTAATAAGACGAGCTTGACCTCACCATCCTGAAGATAGGCATTTTTCCAGACTGAAGGATCTGGCTCGCGAGGCAAGACCAGTGACCTGAGAGTTGGCTAGATGGAAGGTCAACTTATGATTCTACTAGCAAACACACAGGGCCCACCTGTAGGAGGCAATTTGCAGTAGCTGAATTCTAGGATTCAGTCTGTCTATTTGAGTCTTGAACATTAAATGTTGATGTAATAGATTTATTGCATATACAATTACAATTGTAACCTCCTTTCCCCTATAAATATAGGAAGAAGATAAACCTTAGGGGGAGGGGCTGGCATACTAAAATACTGTAAAAATATTCTCAGATCAATACACTACCATGGACGTAGGGTCTGGTACTGTCTGGATTTGGCTGAACCACGTTAAAAGCCTTGTGTTTTCCCTATTGCTTTTCTTTCTTGTTTATTTTGTTGATTTTCTGTTTGAGAACCAGTTAACAGCTTGAGATCCCAAAAGAATCCCCTATTAGCCCAAGTTTAGACCAGAACCAAAATCTGATGTCAATATTTTGGCATCGTCTATGGGGATCTCACCTGTTCTGGCTCGTTTCTTGCTGCAATGGCCAAGGGAAGAGCCATCAGAGCTTCAAATGCACAACCCAATCCTCCAGAAGGTCATGTCTTGACGAAGGACTCCTATACCATTCTTGCCATTAAAGCAGTTGCTGGCATCCCTCTAGCCAGCTCTGTCCAACCAGTTCTCACCGCTAACGACACTGATGGAGTACAAGCTTGGCTTCAATGTTAGGAGAAACTTGAAAACATGGTGGGAGAACTAGCTAAAACAGTCACGATGTTTGTGCAATTGTAAGCTCAGGGTGTCCAAGAACGGGCTAAGATCATCACGCCTAGGGGTGAACATCTCAGTGAAGCTGATCAAGAACGAACTTCAGATCATCATCTGCATGGCCGGAAAAGTGAAGCAAGTCACCAAGTTTCTAGCTAACGACTAGAGGGCTTGGATGTCTTGGTAGAAGACCTCCTTCAAAAAGTAAAGCATTTGGAGGAGTATCCTCAAACTCGAAATGACCAAGTTCGCTTTAGGGAGCGAACTCCTTTCTCTAGGGAAATCGAAGGGGAATCCCTCCTGCGTAAACTCAAAGTTCCAGCCATTTCTCTATACGATGGAGATAGTGACCTATATAACCATTTGGACTTGTTCAACATCCAAATGGATCTCCATACTTGCAATTCCTTAATCAAGTGCTGCGTCTTCCACACTACATTGGGTGAGGTCCCTCGAATGTGGTTCCAAAGTCTCCCAGCTAGTAGCATTAGCAGTTGGAAGGAGTGTTAGGATAAGTTCATCAACCAGTATAGGGCGTTGAAGAAGTAGCTCGTGCCCCTATGCCATCTCACTACGGTCTTCCAAAGTAAGCACAAAATGTTGAAAGACTATATTGCCCGCTGCAAACGCAAGGTTAACAATGTCAAGAAGCCCTCAGATGAGGCCATCCTGACTGTCATTTTAGTAGGACTTTATAGAGATGAAAAGTTGTTCAAGAGTTTATACAAGTCCCCAGTTAGCAACTTGGGTGAATTTTTTGAGCGAGCCATGAAGCAAATTAGATGGGGAGAGACCTTCAGTTTGCAAAGGCCCAAGGCGGGCAACTCGACTCAGAACAAGAAGAGGAGAACTGTGGAGACAAAAAAGATAGCTCCAATCTTTAGCTCGCTAAAAGAAGCAAGGATGAACAACCCCCATTCCCAAGTCACCATAGCACCTATAGCATCCTATCAGATGCCTAAGACAAGATTTTCGCAATGGAAAGAGACAAAGAGAATTTCGAAAAACCTCTAGCCTTGAAGACTCCCAGTAAGTCCAGACTCAACCGGGGGAAATTTTTTGTATACCACAATGAATTCAGGCACATCACCTCGGAGTGCTAGGCGTTAAGGGATGCCATTGAAGATCTTATTAAGATTGGTTGATTGCAAGACTACATGATGCAACCTTCCACGTAGCAACTTGGAATGTCTTAGCAGGATCTTGAGCAAAAGTAGTCTCCCACTATCAGGACTATCTATTGAATTTTTGTAATCATGTAATTGGTATATAAACGTTCTAAATCCTCTTTACTGACTTTAAAATTTTTCAAACAGGTGAATTACCTAATTGGCCAACTCTTTTATTGGGGCACAAGATCACCTCGGCTATAACATTGGCTAACTCTTTTATTTGGGCACAAGATTGCCCCGATCACAAGATTAACCAACTCTTTTATTTGGGCACAAGATCGCCCCAACCACAAGATCGATCAACTTTTTTATTTGGGCACAAGATCGCTCACTCTTATTTCACAGCTCTCATGCGAACTTATCTACTTAATTGGCCATGAGATCAGCCTGAGCATGAGATCGCTCACTCTTATTTTGTAGCTCTCATGCGAACTTATCTACTTAATTGGCCATGAGATCGCCCGAGCACGAGATTGCTCACTCTTATTTCACAGCTCCCATGCAAACTTATCTACTTAATTGGCCACGAGATCGGCCCAAGCACAAGATCGCTCACTCTTATTTCGTAGCTCCTATGCGAACTTATCTACTTAATTATTCATGAGATCAGCCCGAGCATGAGATCGCTCACTCTTATTTCGTAGCTCTCATGCGAACTTATCTACTTAATTGGCCACAAAGATCGACTTGAATGCGAGATCGTACTAATTCACAGTTTACTTGTGACCAAGTGTCCATAGCTCTCACACAATTTTCTAGTCATGCACAGTTCACATGGGTTATTTAAACAATGCCTATACGAGGAATGAGAACAACACATAGAGATTGCAAAAGAAAATCTTATTTATTAAAAAGCCTCAACGAGGTAAAACTACAACAGAAAGCCAAAATACAAAGGGTAAGGCTATAACTAATTTTCTTCCAAGAAGAAGGGCTGGTCACAAAGGGACGCACCCTAGCTTATTAAAGCTCGTGAGCTTGCTGAGGTCCTCAACTTTTTTCTTCCAATGCTCCCCCGATGATAGCACAACTAGTCCTTATTTTTCTAGCCTCCAGCTCCTGGTCTAATTTATGAAGGAAGCAAATTAGGAAGTGCCAGAAACTTAGCCGATCAAATAATTGCCTCACGGCAGTGCCGAGAGGACATAATCCGAGATCCATATGAGATCTCCCATGCTATCGAAGAAGCCAAATCTCCTGAGTTCTCTATGTAGTAGGCCATACATACTCCAGTGGAGAGCCAGAATGCTGGAAATAATGGTGGTCCATTTGGAATCTTCATGGTTTGCTCAGTGCAGAGGCAGAAGGGATCTCCCCTCCCTTAAATAGAGCCAAGTTTAACTCCACTGAAGAGTCCAGATTCATCCCCTCTAACCACTATCATTTATTACCTTGGAAAGGGTTAAGAAAGCATAGTCTAGAACAGATGAAATGCTGGTCTTAGAGAGGACTTTGACCGAATGAATGTTGAAAAGTCTAAATCTCCCAGCCTACGAAGTGAGTTGAAAGTTGGGGGGCTTATGTTATATGAGAAAATTGGATCATCTTTGATGGGCCTGTGAGCGGCATGAGCATGGTGAAGACCTGACTTGAGAAGTACTCAGGTCGCTATGCCTTCAGTTCACGTCGTAAGGTGACCTCCCCAACTCAAGCTCGTTCCTGATAAGACAAGCTCGACCTCACCATCCCGAAGATAGGCACTTTCCCAGACTGAAGGATTTGTCTCGCGAGGCATGACCAGTAACTCGAGAGCTCACTAGACGGAAGGTTAATTCATGATTTTGCCAGCAGACACATGGGGCCCACCTGTAGGAGGCAATCTGCAGTAGCCAAATTCCAGGATTTAGTCTGTCTATTCAAGTCTTGGACATTAAGTGTTGATGTAATAGATTTACTGCACGTACAATTACAATTATAACCTCATCTCCCCTATAAATATAGGAAGAAGATAAACCTTAGGGGGAGGGGCCGACATACTAAAATACTGTAAAAATATTCTCAGATCAATATACTACCGTGGACGTAGGGTCCGATACCGTCTGGATTTGGCCGAACCATGTTAAAAGCCCTGTGTTTTCCTTATTGCTCTTCTTTTCTTTCTTGTTTATTTTGCTGGTTTTCTATTTGAGAACTAGTTAACAGCTTGAGATCCCAAAAGAATCCTCTATTGGTTAGAGTTTGGACCAGAACCAAAATCTGACGTCAATACAATATATCTCTAAAAAGATACAAATAGTTTCTCACAAAACCATATTATCTTTTATCAAGACAACAACAATAATCTTGAGATTTAATTTTGAAATAAATTAATCATATGCCAAAATGACATAATTTTTCATTATATGCACATAACTAAAATGCACAAGTCTAATGACTAAATGCAACAACACTTTTTTCAAGAAAGATAATTATTTTCACAAGAAAATGTTTATATCCTTAGATATTTTATAAGAGCATTAACTTAAGCTATTCCAATTTAATAACATTATTTTTAACATGATACATTAATCACAACTAATGTACATAAAATTATAATTATTAGACCATATCCACCAGAAGTAAGATATACAAAAGCACAAATGTAACTTTCTCCCACTTGACTTATCACATCAGAGGATATAATATATGCTTTATGTGATTGGTCAAAATCTATAATTTTAATCTTTTGTAGTTCTCTTTTAATAAAACAAAGTTATCAAAGTTTTTTTATAATTACTCTAGCAATTAAAAATCTAATTAGCATTTTGTAACTCATGAACAAAATAGAAACTGCAACATCATTCAAGAAAACCAAGCTATAAGCTATTATCAAGTATAGAGATAGAATTAATAATAAACACTTTAATTAACCTTTTAATAAAGGTAAACAAGGTTGATAATGTATCACACATTTTAACTCAATCGATCAAAATTAGAATAATCTAAAAGCAACTTAAGTGTAAAATTAAAACAAACATGAATGTCAAGGCCTTAACCAATATATCATAGTATCAAGCTATCAGATTGTTATGAAAGCAAATCATAACACTTTCAATCTTCATAAGACTCTAGTATACCATTTCATAACATTTGAAGCATAATTTTCAAGAAATCTTTTACATGTAATTAAGTTCATGCTTGAACTCACTCCCAAACCCCAAATGAAAAGTGCAATATATCACTATCGTGACATAAATAAGGCTTAATTCAAAGTTAATTAAACATATTTGAAGTATCACGAAAGAATTTACTAGTTTTGCTCCCTCAGTTCCTTAGAATCATATAACAATGTTGTAACACCTTAAAAAAAAAGGTGTACCATAATGAAGTTTAAAATTTTTGTTACGACAAAAGTATAATTTTCCCTTTTTTTGGTGGACTGCAATAAGTGTGCTAAAGTTTTGTGGGGGGCCAAAGCGTGATTTTCCCTTTTTTATCTTCCTTTATATTTTTAGTTTTTCCTTTCTTATTCTTTTCTTGTGCAGACCTTCCCTCAAAACTTCTATTATTTTCTTCAGAAACCTAGCTATCTCGATCCTTTGTTTCCCCTTTCTTTACCGTCTCTAGCTACTTCCGGCCATTGTTAAACTTCTTGTTCTTCTTCCTACCTTCCTTGTTCATGCTTGGTCTTGTCTCAGGACATCTCTATGCCTCTTGAGCTGAGTTGTTGCCGGTTGGTTTTAGTCTCTTTGATCATCCCTGGCCACTGAATCAATGCCCTAATTTCTCCTTCATCTTCTGAGCTACTTTCGATTCTTTTTCCCTCTGATTTGCTTTGCCATCTCTGTTCCATTTCTGACTAAAGCCACAGCAACTCATATCGGTAACTTTTGGTCCACCAATGTCTGATAGCAACCAGTTACGCCGTGAGCTCGCCAATGCTATTGTTGGAAGTGATGTTGCCTTTTTGTAGCTGACTAGTCAACCTCCCCTATTTTCTGCAGCTCTGGCCACTTTTTAGCCACCATGGTTGTGCAACGTCACCATCCTTTTCCTTCAACCACCATTGATCAACCATGTAGCCATTTTTCTTAGGCTAATTTCCATCCTATTCTTCTTAAACAAGGTTCTTTGGCAAGTTTACCCTTTTTCCAACTGATTAGCTTGCTGGCACCACCATGAGCAGTGGATCAGTCCTTCTCTGGCCGGTGACATCTATCATTTTATCTACTTCAGACAGTCATTTTTCCTCATCAGAGTAGCTATTGCCCTATTGCTGGCTAGCCATCGTAGCCTTTTGTTGCCTATGGTAGCTCCATCGTTTATCACCCTTTAATGGCCGACAACTTCATTCTACCCTTGCCATGCTTATTTGGTAGTAGACCCAAAGCCTAATCAGCTACCAGGTACTAAGCACTACTCTTTTACAAGTTTGATTTTTATTATCTATATAAATATGTCCTAACTGAAATTTAGACACTAGAAACTGCAATGTTTTGAAACAAAAAATCCATTGTGTAAGGTTACGTGATCTTGGTAACTAGGTTCTGATAAGCCAATTTAGGAAAGATGTAGTTCAAAAATTTTCAATTAAAGCTATCTGGATATCCTCAAGTTGAGTGGATAATTCTACTCTTTTATGTATCCATTTTTGCAAAACAAAACATTTTTGTTATCTGGAACATTACCATTTCTGAGTAAGTTGAATATTGATATTGGCTTAACTCAAAATTTTTACCATTATGTTACATAGATATGAAAATGATTTACCATAGTGTATTTATGCATTTTATAATAATTTATGTGTATAAAATTAGTGATTACGTTTTACCATAATATTGAATTTCTGATATTCCTGAATCATATGCTACATGAAATGATTGACAATATTTTTTGAACACTGATATCATGAATTGGTTAAAACTATTTCTTATTTTTGGATATATCTTGTAGTGTAATACTTTTTGATTGATTGCTTGTTTTTGAAATCCTGAATACATTAGAAATTCCTTGGAAAATCCTGAAGTGCACTTGTGATTAGAATTATATCTATTAGAGGAATTAGAGGAAGAATATCTAATAGGAGCATAAGGTGTATTATGACGATATCTGTTAGGTACGTTTACCTTTAGGAATTATCCTTTGGATTCCAATTACATTTCAAAATTCCAAAATTCTTTTGATACTTGAATATTTGTACATTTCAAATGATTTTAATGATTTTTTTTATGTTATTATCTTGTTGAATATTTCCCATTATGTTATACTTTGCTTCAAATTTTAAATTGTTGATTACTTTATTTACTGACATGACTTTTCTGACAAATTAAGCAACTAAATTTATTTTAGATTGTTTCTTTTAAACTGTTAAGTATTATCTTCATAAATGCATGTTTTTCTACCTAGATTTTGAATATAAATTACAAACTGAGTTTTGGTTTTTTTGTGGGATTATCTACTCACTGAGTTTTTGTAAACTCACCCTATTATTCTTCTTATTTTTCAGAGCCTGAAGCTATCCCCACCATTTATCTTCACCCATCCGATTCAGAATTTGCTCTTTGACTAATTATATTACTTCCTGTGGAGCTTAGAGGTATATTAATGGTGTAAATTTTGACAGCTGGTGTAGATGAAATGTGCATATGTTTTATTTGGATGTTGCCTAGTAGGTTATAAACTTTATGTTGTCTGGGTTGTTGTAGTCTTGATTTTTGTTGTATAGGTTATGTAGGGTGTGTAGCCCTTGTTTGTTATATGGGCCAAGTATCTTAGGGTCTAAAAAATAGAGGAAACTCTGTTGAATTTTTAATAGAAATTTAAATTTAGTATTTGATATATACATCTATTTAGTAGTATAATTTGTTATAATTGTGTTATATTAAGAGTATTTTTTGCATTGTTAGGCTTGTAAAGAGTTTCCTAATGGTGACCTTCTACATTGGTCACATGTCATGGATTAGGGCATGACAAAGTTGATATCATAGCATGGTCTAAAGTCTAGGTGCATGATTAGGGGTCTTTAACTACCAAATTGGGATAGACATACCGAGTTCATCTTAGTTTGCTCAGGTGCACAAAACATGAATAAGGATATATTGATGCCGACACCATAAAATATGTTGACATTCTCTATAGTTCCTAAATCTTTTGTTTCTACTAACATATGTATTTGAATCTTGCCTAGACAAATCCTTCTATTTGATAATAGGGAGATGCCGCCCAGTACTAGATCCTTCACTCATATTGGACGTTGATCTGAATAAGCATTTGAGAGAGCCTCACACAAACCATCTTCCTCATCATCACTAACTTGAGATAGAGGTAAAGCTAGGGACCAAGGTAGGGTTGCACGTGAAAAAGTGCAGCTAAAAACTTTCTGACCTAAGATAGATGCTCCTTCCACTCTTGGAGCTCAAGTTGGTCCATTCACTTTAGATGCCCTAGCGTGGGCCATAAATTTACATAGAGCCATAAATGAGTTTGTTGATGAATTGGCCTAACAAAGACTTTAAAGACAGTGATAGTATGGGCCAGAAACTCATTTGTCTCCATCCCCTCCATCTCTTGTAGTGCTGACCCTATAAATTTTAGAAATTACCTACAAGAGTTCCAAAAGCTTAAGCCTCCCCAATATTCAGGCATTGGGTCATCGGTAGACCCTTTTCTATCTTTGGACTAGATTGAGCAACTGTGGTGGGTCTTTGAATGTTCAGAAGATATTGCTATAAGGCTGGTTGATTCCAGCTAGATGGATCCACAGTAGATTGGTATCAAGGTTTGGAAAACTATGGGTCAATCAAAGATAAAGCGAACACATGGGAAATGTTTCACATAACTTTACACATTATTTTTTTTTAGAAGGATAATGATATGTTAAATTGTAATAGTCTTGTTCTCATTCAACAATAGTCTATCTAATATATTTCTGACAAAGGAGAAACATAATGAGGGAAACAAAGAACCTTTGAGAGCTATCATATAGGGACATTTTAGAGCTCTTGTTTCACAGCTTGTACATGGAGAGGGATAAGCCCAGGAAATTTGTTGATGGCCTTAATGATAATTACTTCAATGTAATTCAAGTCTTCAAGGGCACTACATATAAGCAAGTGCATAATCGAGCCATAGAGTTAGAAGTGGGATTTATGGAAAGGAAAAAGGAAAGAGAAGCTCAAGGTAGTGCAAGAAAGAAATCAAGATTTAAGGGTGCTAGTCTACCTAAAGTGAGATTTAAACAATTGATGACCATGCTAGAGAAGACAATAACAGACACTGATATTTCTCTAATACCTAAATTCCTTGCTCTACCCATGTGCCAATCAGAGGTTGATGTAATGGTTGAACTAAAAGAAATATCATGTCTTCATTTGAAGTTTGAAGATTAGAGATCAACTTCTAAACATCTTGATGAGCTTAGCTTTTCTTCATATAAGGATGCTTTCGACTACAAGGATGACAATGCACTTCTTAATCTAAGTCATAATGATTTGACATCTAATTTGATTCTAGAATCATGTACTATAATAAGTTAAATAAATCAGAGGGGAAAATATTTACCTACTTCTGGTACAATAGGCCATCTACAATCAGTCCTGTAAAAATTGATAGTTCAAGAGGAGCAGCACCATGTTAAAATTACTGAATGAACAAATGTAGACAATATTGATGAAAATGAACTCTCTAGTGAGTACTTTTCTTTGGTTGATAGTCATTAGAGTATATTAGTATGCTTTTATGGCCACTATGTACTGAAGGGAATAGGATGTGAAGGCACTAGATTGCTGTACATAAAGTTCTATAGCTCTTTTGATAAGCCACTTGGGAGATAACTTCATGATAATCTGTTTAATGAGGCATCTTGTTATTAGTCTTGTAAGGAGCCAGCAGATGCCTATGTTTTTTTGCTATACATACCAGTAAGGAAATCTTACAATTAATGTTAGTCACCTTCCCTTTATGAGGTTACCTGGGGAAAGGGATGGCAAGATTTGGATGTGGCACTGATGTTTGAGATGTCCTCAAGTAGATAGAGTTCCACAAGCAACTCGTAGAGTGGTTATGTTGGATGTTTCCTGAGGAATGTCTTTTAGAAAGTTCTAGGAGCTCAACTTTTCAAACTATGCTATTGCAAATCATGTTTCAACCTATGGCTATTCTTTGTAGAGTGATTGTCTTTATTATTATGGGTTTAGGCATACGGTCACTTTCTTCCAATATTCTCTTGTTGATATCCTCTCTGTCTATTTACCTCTATCAATGTTAGAATTTAGGCAAATGTAAGAAGAATAGATTAGAAAGAAGGTAGGAGAGGTATTGAGTAAAATGGAAATCTTGGATGCAGAGATATCAGAGGTGTTATCTCACTTGGGTATCTTCTATTACTAAAAATGGGCTATTGGATACATGTGACCTTCATAGTCACATAACGGAGCAAAAAGAGATGCTTAGACAGGAAAGTACTGACTATCATATTTTGCTGCAATTAGCTATTATAGAGGCTCCATAAGAAATAGGCTAGACAGTTTTAAACATTTTGAAACTAAATCATTTGAGATGTTCCCTTCTAGTTAGTTCACATGTTTAGGATCATTGGCTTATTTCATTGGACTCTTATATCAAAAAAGAGTTCTAATCTCAAGGGTGAACAAATAAATGAATCTTGTGCTAAGGTTAAGGGATTAGAACTGAATCATCTCATAAGGATGGTTATTTTGATATTAAGTTTGGGCAAATTCATCCTCAGTCCTTAAACTTACAAAAATCTGTCCAAGGTTGAGTGCTTAGATAGCTGGATGAGCATGAACCTTATAATTTTGAAATATATATAGCATGTCATCCTAAAAGATAGGAATTTCATTCAGATGGTGAATTGTTGCCAATAAAACATTGTCTGAGTCCTTTCCCTCCCAATAGTCCAATCTTTTTGAAAGAATTGATTCCCCTTGGATGGGAATTGATCAACTTCCAACGAATGTAGTGTTGGCATATGCCCTAGAAGCCAATCATGGGATGATTGTTTTTGCATACATTGTATTATGTTTTAATGACAATTTAATTATTATATTTTTTGTTATATCTGTATAATATAAATAAATATGATAATTGTCCCTAGAATAATTTGTTATTCTTAAA
>JANHAO010001987.1:0-30648 GCA_026873985.1 Saraca asoca | reverse complement strand
GATTAGGATGGATTGATTTGATCTGAATCCAGAGAAAATTGATTAGAATGGGATGATCTTCCACTTGAGAACAACTTTCTGTATTCTTTTCTCTGATGAAAGGATGTCAGGAGAAAATGAAGTGTTGTTTCAAATGGGGACCAAGACCCTTTATAAAATAATATAATTTCTAATTTGGCCCCTCATCAAATTAGAAATCATTATATGGTTTCTACACATTAATTCCATGACAAAAATACTCCTTAAGCCTTAAACTTTATTTCTAAATTAGACCACTTTATTTAGGCTTATTAAATAATGGTCATACATTTTAATATTTACATGTGTTGCCCCATATATGTTGAATTTTATTCTAACATAAATCCATCAGTAAAATGAAAATTTTTATATTCTTTTACCAAAAATTTGAAAGTAATACATTTTAAAATTTTGTCATTACATTAAAAATATATATATATATATGTCATTAAAGTCTATCAATAAATCTAATAACTAAAGATTTCAAAATTGGTCAACATTTATGGACGGATTTATTGAAGAGTACTGCCTATCCATTAGTAAGTCTATCACTAGTTCATAAATAATTTTCATATTTATTTTTCATGATCAAATTGTTATTGATGACAGATGGTCCATTGATAAATCTGTAAGTTTGTATCCTTAAAGTTCATGGTCAAATGAAGAACTTTTTCAATGGGAGGTCAAGACATGAGAAATAACCAAAAAAATCCATTCAAACATGCATTGGAAAGCCTCTAAAGAAAACTCGAAACAAAGCTAAAAGAGAAACACAAAAAACCTAAGAAACCTTTGGAAAAATTTGGTGAAGGAAAGAAAAAGAAAAAAAAAAAAAAGAAAACCCGAGGTAAGATGAAGAATGGAGAAAATGGATGTTTCAAAAAAAAAAAACCCAAATAAGAGATGGAAACAATAGGAAGTAATGGAAGTGTAAAAATTTTTTGGAAGGAAACAGCAAGAAAAAAAATGAAAAGAAAAGAAAAGAAAATATATCAAATGAAAGAAAAATTGGGGGAAATTCAACTAAGAAAAGAAAAATCGCCACTCCACTCAACCTCAACATTAAAGTAGGCAGGTTGATTTTGAATCCAAAATACCGTATTGTGAAATAGACAGCATTTTCAAGATAGCATTAATTCCAATGTCAGACGCACCTAATAACCAATAACCAATAGAACATGAAAGCCAAGCTAATAACACGTGTAAAATGCAAGGTTTCAAAATGTGTTCTCACGCAATAGACAATGAATTAAATGATGTCGGTTCTCTCTCATTGATGTGTTGGGCGGGAAATGAGATTTTTGTTAGATTTTATTTTATTTTTTATTTAAAATAAATTAATATTAATCATAATTTTGAATTAAAATAATATAATTAAATAAGAGATATGATATGGCCTTAAGGCTTGATTTAATTAGTAAACTTATTATCAGATAAAAATTCTAATACACTCACTTCCATGATATAACTAATAAAATTTTATCTCTACACCTGATTATGAGATTAAAAGAAAATAACTTAATGCATTTAATCATATTTGATTAGGAGAGATGATAAAATTTTTTCAAAAAAATTACATTTAAAAAGAACTTATTTTTTACATCAAATTTTTATCTCTGATCTAATTCTTTTTATAGTAAAAATATACTATTGTATATAATTATGCAGGTGGACAATTTTAGTAGATTATGTTTGTAAATATGAAAACTTTAAGGATAAAATTTTCATTTCATAATATAGTATTTTCTTTTCTCCTAATTTTCAATCAAATCAAATAAAAAAAATAATTTTTTTTACTTTGCTCCTATTTTCTATCCATACAATATTTTCTTTTATCCGATTTTTCAATCAAAACTTTTTATTTTTCAATCAAATCAAAATTTTCATTTCATAATATAGTATTTTCTTTTCTCCTATTTAATTTTTTTTAAAATTTATTATTTAAAATTTTTAATCATGATAGAATTTTTTATTAAAATTTTAATCAATATATAATTAATTGTGACATATTGTCTAGTTATTTTATACTAACATTTTTTTTAATTTTTTTAGTAAATTTTTTTAATTTTTTATTTATAAAAAATAAAAAAGAAAAGAAAAAATTAAAATAAAAAAAATAAAAAAATTTCATTTTTATTTTCTTTTTTCTAAAAGTCAATGTAAAAATTAATTTTTTTAAAATTTAATGTCTAAATTTTTTATTCATGATAAAATTATTAAAATTTTAATTAATATATAATTAATTATAACATATTATTTAATTATTTTACATTAAATTTATTTAAAACTTCAAATGTTTTTTGAAATTATTATTATTGAATAATTATTTAAAAATATATAAAAAAAATTTAAAAAATAAAAATAAAAATATTAAATTTAAAAAATAATTTTTTTATTTTTAAAAATAAAAATATAAAAAAAATTATTTAAAAAGATAAAAAAAAAAAGAAAAATGTTATTAATAACAACGTCTTCCACCGCCCATTTAAAAAAATATATAAAAAGAGTGGAAGACGTTGTTGAGAACAACGTCTCCGCCCACCCAGGAAAATACTTCTTCAATAATATCATTTGGGAAAATTTTTTTACTTTTAACCCTACACAGGGCAAAAAGCCAATTAATTGTGGGCTTTTTGTCTGGTTCCCCTGGACACGCATGAAGCGTGAATAGTTCATAACAAACAATCAAGTGTTTTTGCGCTATCTTCAGTTTTTTTTTTTCAATTCGTACAAATGGAAGGTGGGATTTGGCCCTTTTTTTTTTATTAATTTTGAATATATGAAAATATAATTTATATTTTATAATCCATAATTATTTTTCATCGAAATTCACTATTTTAATGCAGAAATGATTATGTATCTATCTATCCCATTCTCTCAAGAAAAGATAAGGATATCAATCCATACCGTATGCGATTGTAGTGTTAACTTTTACGTAAAATCACAATATTTCTTTCTATTCTAATATATATATATATATATATATATATGCACACCTTTTTTACTCATATTTCAGAATTATATTTTTCATAAATTGTATGATCTAATATTTTGTAAACCCACTATTTATTAGGGAGAGTACGTGATACACTCTCAAAATGATAGTATATCAAACTTTTCTCTATTTCTTTAGGTAAAAAAAATGCATTCCACTCCAATATAATATAATTTGAATTTATTTTATTTAACAATAATTTAAAACATCAAAATTAATTAATTTTTAATCATTTTTAAAAATAAATAAAATATAGACTTTTATCACTTATTTTTTATTTTCTTATTAAAATTACAAAATCAAACTACACATTAAAAAACACATGCTTGCAAAATTGTACCCATTTTCCATTCAAATTGCTGGAAAATCAGAAGTCCCAACAGAACTTCTTGACAAATGAATAAAACTGGTTCAGAGCAGTTAAGATCATCGAATAATGTGACTAACATCAAATATATAAAATTTAGATTTGGTTAAAAATGCCACTTTAGTGATCAGATAATCGGACAACAATGTCCTTCTTCCCATAATCTTGTTCGGATATAGGAAATAAGTTTTTATAAAAAATTAAAATTTTCAATAAATAAGTTTTTTATGAAAAGTTAAATTTTTTAAAAAATAAATTTCTTATAATCTTCTTAAAAAATACTTGAATAGAAATGCCACTTTAGTACTCAAATAATCGGACGACAAAGTCCTTCTTCCTATAAACTTATTCAGTTATTCAGATATAGGTAATAAGTTTTTATAAAAAATTAAATTTTTCAATAAATAAATTTTTTAAAAAGTAAATTTTTTATAAACTTTCTGAAAAATCTTCAGAATTATTTGGTTGATAAGAAA
The DNA here is from genome assembly GCA_026873985.1 of Saraca asoca. Lineage (NCBI taxonomy): Eukaryota > Viridiplantae > Streptophyta > Magnoliopsida > Fabales > Fabaceae > Saraca > Saraca asoca. The sequence continues at coordinate 26,792 of JANHAO010001987.1, read as the reverse complement.
AATTAAAAATTTATGTATGATTTTTTTTTACCTAAGAGAATATAAATAAATAATTTCAGATATTCTGTGAGAAGTAAAATTTTTTATAAATAAATAATTTCAGATATTCTGTGAAAAGTAAAATTTTTTAAAAAATTTTGTCCTAGTTATTAATTAAACAATACAACTATTTGTTATTTTTTAAAAAAATTATATTTTTTACATAATTTTATGTCAACCAAAGGATCTCTTATTTTAATCCCGTGGCTTTTAAGAAGGAAGAAAATTACCTTTTATCTTTTGACAAAAAAAAAATTTACTTTATGGGAACAAAGTGTAAAGGAGTAAATGACAAAGAAACCTATTGTGATAATTTAAATTATAGGATAACAAAAATAAACTTTAATTATATTATATATAATATATATGGCTAAATTTTATTTTACTTTATAATTTAAACTGTAGTTTTTGTTTTGTGACGTGTTTACACGTTAATCACACACAACATGCCGAGGGAATAATCAGCCAATTCCTTGCCTTTTGGAATCTTTCAAGTTTGAAACACTCACCCAACAAAAATAAAAAAGACGTTCTTTTGAGGAAGAACCACATAGAATTAAAGAGCCTTGGGAATCACACAAGATATATAGTACAATCTTTGTCAATCCCTTCAATGGTCATGCTTAGTGGAGCATTAGAGCATTCATATATTTTTATTAAAAAAATTTAACTTTTTATGACTTTTTTTATTAAAAAGTTGTAGTTGTTATATAAAAATAAAAAAAAAAATACTAATGTAACTTGCGATAATAAAATTATTATTTTTTATATATATTTATTATACATAAAATTAATATACATTTATAAAAATTTTGAGTAAATTTCAAATTATTACCCTTGTGTCAAACATTTCTATCCACAATCAGAAGACTACAAAATCTGCAGTGGATTTCGCATTTATTATGATTAATGTGAGACAGGAATTGAAAAGACAAAATAAATAAATGGAAGACAAATGCGTTGGCAATTCAAAATTGATAAGGCTTTTTGGATTTAGAAGGAAGCAAAGAGCAGGAAGTTGCACTGCAATTTCCATTTGTCGCATGCATGGGACTTTCAATGAAAGCATTTACTCATTACTCTGCTTTTTCTCAGCGCTCATGTGATTGCTTCATCTGCTACTCCTCCTTTCATCATTCAATAATTGGGTCATGTTCCCATAGATCCTTGGAATATCATATTAAAAAAAATGAATTATAGATTTTATATATATATATATTATAAAAAATCTATACATATTTATAATTTTTATGATATTTTTTAGGAAGTAGAGTGACGATACCCTCAATAATTTGATTCATCATAAGTACAGAGATAAGTACGAATGAAATAAAATCAAGAAAGCATGCAGCATCTTCTTGTTTGGAGGTATGCATGAAGAAACAATAATAAAATGCATGCTGCTCCATCCATATGATCTTGTCTGTTATCCACTTCCCTTCATTCCAGATCAACAACACTCTAGGATTTTCACTTCTTTTCTCTTTTTTTTTTTTGGATGAAACATATGATTATTTATTGAAAATATTTTTGCTATATATATACAAAATTGAAAATATGTATTTTTTTTCTTAATTATGTTGTTGCTTGTTTCCTTTTATAGGTTTCTTTCCTTATTCATTTTTGTTACAAATATTAAACAAAAACCAATCTTGATGAAATTATAATTGCAAGTGGAGCTGACTAGTATGAATCTGACTGACAGCTTACCTTAATTATATTTATTATATTCCGTATAAAATTTAAACTCAAATGCAAGTGTCAGTTTGTTTTTGTCCCTTCACAAATTTTTTAACAATCTATTTTTTTATAAAGTTTTGACAATTATAAAATTTATAACATATCTTTTTTTTAATTTTCTAATATTCACACATCATCGTTTTATATTTAGAGTATTAAGATTTTATTATTTAATAATTTTTAATATATTTTTAGATATTTTTTTATAGAACAATATTTGGCTGCTGTCAGCCCTTTCTTGGTCGGCCAATTAAGTGTCAATCATTATTTAGTTTCACGCGACATTCTTAAATAATTAAACTTTAGTCAGTTTCACGTGTCATCCTTAAATAATCAAGCCTTCCTTCTCCGTTGAAAAAGCTTCCGTTGTTCCTTTTTATTATTTTTCAATGTATACCACCTTCCCCGATCTGTTTATAAGTATATATATTTTTTAATTTCAAGTAGGTATCATATCATGATAGTGATTTATTGTCAAAAAGAAATCAAAACACATTTTATTTAATATTTCTCATTAATAAGATTGATAAAAAAAAAAAAAACCAGAAAACCACCTTTAACTTTGTAATACTGTAATTGGGTTTTGCCTTTGTTGAGTTCGAAAACTTAGAATTAAAAACATTTATTGTTCATTTAATTAAATGATTTATTTAACTAGGTATTTTTAATAAATATTTTGATAAAAACTATAATATTTTTATATGTTATTTTATCATTTTACTTTTGCAGACATAATTTTGACATCATTTATATATATAATTAAAATTTTATATCTAATTTAATTTTCATTAATAATATAACACAAAAATTATGTGAAATAAAATAATATGATAAATCAACCTCTAATAATATTATAATACTTATTTAAAAAAGTCATAAAAAATTATATAATTAAATAGATATATTAATTCCAATATTTCGTATTTTAAAATTTTAATTCTAAATTTTTATAGTTCGGGTGGATAAAATTCAACAATCTTCGTCTAATATAAATATCAAAAGGTAATGTTTGTATTGTAATTTACATTAACAAAAATGGGAATGAGTCCATCGTATGAAGGGATTCGAATGAAAAAAATTTTGAATTTAAAATTCACGTGTGCAAGGCTGGTAGGGAAGATGTTGCAAATAACAAAAGTATGAAGAGAGATAGACAATAAGATCAGAGGACAAAAGGCCTCAGACAGAGAAGGAAACCTGTTTATCAGATTTAATTATTTAAAAAAGTCAAGTGATGAGGGACACTTGTCAGACAAAGAGGAATGGTAGGTGAGGAGAGCAGCCAAATTCTTTTCTTTTTCACATACTATTACTTTTTTATATTCTCTTTGCCAATATTATTAAAAATGATTATTTAATAATATGATTTTATTTTAAAAGTTGAATTCTGATTATGTGGATAAACTTATTGCGTACAATAGTCCAGTCCGAATCAAAGGGTAAAGTGTCCATTAACCTCACTTCAATAATAAAGCTGGAAATGACTGCAGTATGAATGCTTTTTTGAAGTTCACTTCAAATGTTGCAAAGTCTGAACGCATGCAGTAGTGACAATTAAGGTACTTTTCCGTATTACAAGAATACTTAATCATTCAAATTAAAGTTACTTTAATCTCAAGGACCCGGACCTACTTCTCACAAACAAATATCAATCAACTTATCCATCCCACAACTGTAAGACAATCACTCAAAGAGATTACCAAAAGAAAAAAAAAGAAAAAGACAAGTTTGGACAAAATTATTATTTCTCTTCTACATCTTTCTGTAATATTATAGAATACAAAATAAAGAGTAATAATTTCATGTCATGATTAGTCTAATATAAAATTGTTATTACGAATTTTAATTTAGAATATTAATGCCTATAACAACTTTTTCCGGCTCTTGCTTCTCCCCTTTCCTAAGATTTTGTATTCTGTGCACGAAGGCACGTGATCTTTAAAACAAAGAAAAACAAACCTTATCCTAAATTATTAGAATACAGACGATAATCTCTAGAAGTTGTATGTATGTTTGTATTGTGGGTACAGATATTGTACATGTTAGTTAATATGATTCCAACATGACTAATGTGCAGCTTCCAGGAAGGAGAAGGCTCTTCCCGAATAAGTGATAATGAAAAGTATGTGGTTGCAATGAAAGCCACAAGAAGCTGGGCCTCAGAAACAACGGATTCAACAATTGTTACCTTTATTTTGGCTTTTTTTTGTTCCTTTCCCTTATAAAACCCCCCTCACTTTTCAACTCACTCTCAAATCTTCCTATTCACGCATCCTTGTGCCATAGGCCACCAATCACCAAATATTCGTATTCTTTGATTCTCGGTTAATTTCGACGACAATGTCCGTGATCGAACTAGATTTCGGTTTGGATTTCGAGGACTATTTTCCGTCGATGATAGCGCGTTTGGGTGCAGAAGGCTTCATCGGAGAACTTATGAACGGGTTTCGACTGCTGATGGATGTGAACATGGGCTTAATCACGTTTGAGAGCTTGAAGATCAACAGTTTGCTGCTTGGAGTGGAGGTTAGGGACGAAGACATTGTGTACATGTTGATGGAAGGTGATTTGGATGGAGATGGTGCTCTTAGCCAGTTGGAGTTCTGCATTCTCATGTTTAGGTTAAGTCCTGGTTTGATGGATGGACCTAGAATCTGGGTTGATGACAGTATTACGGATGCTTGTTAATCTCTCTTTACTTCTCTTGGTGATCAACCCTAGCTCCCTTTCCGATCCTTGTTCAATAACATGTTCTTCCTTTTATTACAAATCAAGCAGAAGATTACCTAGTTAGCTAATTTAGGCTCTTGTAATGTTCATCTTTGTTTTGATCATTCTGTGTATCTTTTGTCTAATCTATGTTCCTTGATTTCAACGTAAAAGGAAGTTTCATTCTGTACTCTTGAGTACTACAAATGCAATTATTTGCTTGTATTGCTCCTCAATTTAGAATCATCTGCGCATTTCCTCCATTAATTTTTATCTGTAATTTAAAATAAATACACAAAGCATAATCTCAATTTCAGAAAAAAAATTACGTTTTATCAATCTATTTATTATTAAAGTTAACAAAGGTGGGAAGCAGTTTGGTATTAATTAGAAAGATAAGGATAAAATTAAAAAAAAAATAATAAACGTAATTTTAATTTTTCTAAAAGCTCTGAGCTTACTTTAAAAAACATAGAATTAGTGAAATTAAAAATTTGTTAATGATAACAATTCAAGTAGCATTTCTCTTTCTAATATTCTTCTTTGTTTTAATGTAACGATTGTTGCTTTATCTAGATTCTTGGTGATTTGACACATTTAGGATAATTCGCGTGTGTGGATCTGTAGGTTTTATAAGAAAATTTTATATATTTTTTTTACAACTTTTTTGTGTGGATATACGTTTTTCTTAAAAGGTATATTTCAAAATTTTTTGTATTGTTACTTGGCAGGTATAATTATAATTTTTTATGTACCAATTATATATAAAGTTAGTATAAAATCGATCATAACACTTTTTTTTTTTTTAAGTTGGCATACAATCATAACACTTTTTTTTTTTTTTAAATTTACATAAAGTAAGGAAATTTTTTCTTAAAAATTGTCTCAACTTGAAAAAAACATAGGGATCATTTAGTTTACACAATAAATAAATTTCTACGAAAAATTAAATTTCTCAAGAATTAAATATTTATGTGAATTTTTTGAAAAATGTTGAAAGTTATTTAATTGATATTAAGATAATAAAATTTATCAGAAAGCATGTTTGCATATAATGTTTATTTCAATTATAAACTTTTAAAGAATTATTATTAAAATAATTAAAATATGTGAAGAAAAATTATGTTTTTTTGTTAAGATACTAGGTAAGTTTTTGAAATGATATATTTGTGATTATTTAAATTTTATAAGGATAGTTTTATATTTTTATTTAATTAAAAATATAAAAAATAAAATTTACTTAATGAATTAAATAAGTAATTTTTCATACTTTATGAAAAATAGAAGAAAGTATAACTTTTTCATTTTTTTGAATTATTGATTGATTAAATAATTTAAATATTTTTTATTTCTTGCAAAATTATATTTTTTATAAAATTTTATCAAATTCCAAAAATTATATTTCAGACATTTATATTAGTATAAAAATATCAATTTTTCATGAAATTATATAAAAGAGAGTCACGTTTATTTAATTATGTCACAATTTTATATATATATATATATCACATGTCCTATAAAATTCTTTTTATGTTCTCAGTGAAGCAGAAGCTGAGTCTGTTTTGATCTCTTGTGCATCTTCCTTTTGGTTCGATTCAGCTCCGATACGTAGTCGCGGGTTTGCAGAAATTGTAAACGTGGATATATCTTGTTTGCTCCGTACATGCCGGGTGTAACCACACTGAATTTAATTATACAAAGAGCAGCGAGGCTTCGATTTCTTTCTCGCGTTTTAGGTTTCTTTCTTTGTTTTTCTTAATTGTTGTTCTTTTGTTCTTTGTCTCCACCGATTGAGAAACCACAAGTGTGCATGTACTATTCCTATGCTACTGTTCCTAATTGTCAGATACCACTTTCCTATGTTACTGTTGCCTGCAGGATGGGTAAGATGGTCATTTAGCACATGTTGGCAGTATAACGTCGCCACCTTCCTCTTTCTCTCTCCCCGTTTATATGATATCTTGACGGTAAGAAGTTGGTTCTCTCTTGATTTCAAAGGGCTCTCCTCTCCGTCTATACCTCTTTAACAAAATCAAATGTGTTCCGACGTTAAGGAATACTATAATATTCCCTTTTTTTCAGGCTCAAGCAATCATATAGTCCATGCTGAAATCCCAATTTAATAATCCTTATTGGAATAAGAACATTGTAAACAAGAGATTTACAGTTGGAGGCGGTTGTGGTGGTTTTTTTTTTCTTGTTCTGTATGTTATGAGATTCATGTTCTATGTCCCCTTAAGATCACGGACAGAATTACGTTGGGTTGAGTGAATTTTTTTTTTAAAAAGAAAATAAAAATATGATTGAGAGATTAAATAAAAAATTTAATAAATATTAAATTAAAAATTTGATAAAAAAAAATTAAACTCTTTTATTTAAATTTCAAAGGATAAATTATAAATTTTTCATTTTTTCATAAAATTTTTCACGAAATATAAATCACCGTCAACCTCCAATTTTTACTGACGATAAATCCAGCATTCACCGTTACTTAAGACCCAGCCCAAAGCTCATTCATTTTTCAAATCAAAAAGCTCAAACATAACCACCAAAAAAAAAAGCCGAACGCTAAAAAGAAAAAAACTTTAAAATGCAAAATATCTGAGTACAACTGCCGCAGGGTTTGGGTTCCATGGCACGTTCTACGACTGTCGGGTCGTTTGCGGATATAACACGAATCTATCTTTTATTTTTATTTTCATTTTTTGACACAAATTCAAACCAACTGTCTAAACGAATTTGAATTATACAAACCTGTCCGGATAGTTATAGATATGTTTTTTTCTTTTTTCTTTTTTTTTCAAATCCTTCACTTTTTAAATAAATTTTAATTATAATATACAAATTTATCTCCATAAATCTATTGTCTAAGATAATAATTATTAGACATCTCGCAAATTAGAGAATTGCTACATGCACCGGTGATATATATTCTCAAGAATTTCACAATTCTGAGAGTAGTTGTAATTCCCGAACCAATTTTTGTATGCAAGGCTCTGATCCCATCTCTTGTATTACAACCTTAAAGACACGGTATTCATGTAATATTTATTCAAATAGTAATTTCATATTTATTATTTTTAGTTACAGTTACTTTATAATTACAAGTATAAATTGAATTATATTAATTTTACTATATTTAGAAGAAATAAAATCAAAATTGATTTAAATTTTATCTTATTCAAAATGAGTTGAAAAGATATCATTTCTTGTATAAAGAGAGAATATGGGCTGTTTGGGAGGTTGTTTTTTTATTTTTAAAAAAAGTTTTTTTATTTTTTTTTATAAAAATAAAAAAATCTGTTTAGTAACCTGTTTTCTAAAAGTATAACTAAAAAAAATAGTTTTTAGTAAATACTAAATGATATTTTTCCTTATTTTCTATACATCTGTTTTCAGATTTTTTTTTCAAAAATAAGAATAATACATACTTTCATTAATAACAAAGTTGTAAATAATATTAAATATTTTTTTTCATTTATAAAAATAAAAAAATACTTATTTTCAAAATTTACATTCAAATAAGTTTTTTATTTTATTTTTTTAAAATAATTTTTAAAAACTATTTTTAAAAAATAATAAAACAAAAATATCTGAAAACACTTCCAAACAGACCTTATATATCTTCAAACTATTCTCAACGATGGTTGAGTGTAGAAAGGAATTTTTACACACTTCAATTAATATGTGTTATTACTTTCATTTAATTAAATGATGTGGTTGTTAGTTTTATATTTTTCATGTATTACAAATTAGAGGTAGGGCTTTTAATATTTACAAAAACATTATCAATTTGCTATAAAATTGATAAAGATATGGAATATAAAAAACTTAAGAATTTTGAGCCAAAATTTCAATATTATGAACTAACTTTTTAAACTTTTTACAGTAGGAAGTAAATAGCCAATTTGAGATTAAGTCTTGTATGCATCAGATAAAAATCTTACATCTGCATAACTGATTTATTATGATCTAAACTCATATAAATAAAATAATCTTATATTACTTATTCTTTGATGATAATGAAATATATGTTCCACTTTAGTGTCATTTGTTTGGAGAAGAACTATATATTGTTAATAAACTCACCAAGAATGCTAAATCAAAATGCATATCATTAGCAAGATATATTATAATACCAATTATACTAAGATATGGTACATCAGTACCTAGAAACTATTAGCTATTCACTACAAAAAATTATGCGATTTCTGAAGGAACTTCTGACAGATTTTTTCATCAAAAATTTTTATTGAAAATTCGTCAAAAAATCAACCAATAATGAAAATATCATTGGTTACTAACGACAATAATCTATCAAAAAATCCATCAAAAATATTTTTAAAAAATCCATTTGAAATTCATAGTACATTAAAATCGGTTAGAAAATAGGTAGAATTTATAAAAAAAAAAAAGTGCTCATTATTTTTTATGGACTTTATTAAATGATGGATTTCTGATGGAAAATTTGTCAAAAATTTTTTAAACCGTGTGCTATTTGTTGCTCATTTGTATTGTCCTTCTACTTCATGTGCTGCATCAAAGCTCTGTCTTACTTTCTTAACTTGATTCTTGCGCTTTTAAGGTATTTTTCACAAATCTAAATTGATTCAATTGTTCTAACTATCTTGTTTTACATTTGCACCAATTATTTTTGTTTAATTATTAATTGTTTTATAGGTTAATTGATTTATCTCATTTTACTTTTTGTGGTTTTGAACTTCAATTTTTGTACCCATTTTTTTTTTCACTTTTCTTTCTTAGACTTTGAGATTAATACATATTTTTAATTATTAGTTGATTAATTATACACATTTTTTCATGTTGTTGGAGTTAATATTTAATTATTAGTTGTATTTTCTTGTATGTTTGAATTAGGATTGACTAATTATAATTAATGAATTATATTTAAGAATTATATACATTTTGAATTAAATTTTGTAGGATAAGTAATTAGATGACATAATTAATAGTGTTACTACAATTAGTTTTGGAATTATGTATATATTTAGTTAGAACATATTTTTTATTTAGAAATTATATATTTTGAATTTGTTAATTTTTGAAATTAGTAACTATTTTGTAGATATTAATTATTAATTTCCTAAATAGATTTGGTTATTGTCTATTATTTACTAAGTAGGAGAAAATATAATAATAAAACTATTTACGAAATGTAAAAATTTCGTAAATATTTTCTCCTATATATTTTTGTAAATATGTAGTGATTTTCTCATATTTTAATTAACTTTGATAAATAGAATATGAAAATTTGGGAGTACTGTAGGTGAATGTATGTTAAACTTTTTTCGAGATATAGCAGATATAAGAAAGATTTTCTTAATGGGACAGAAGAATTTATCAATTTTGTAAAAACCCAACCAATTTTTCTATGTGATAGTTGAATAAAGTGTCCATACTTCAAACATAAATGTAGAAAATTTTTATCTCTTGATGAAGTTAAGGTTAAATGGTAACATTTGGATTTAAATATAATTACTAGTAGAAAACTAATCATACTGAGGAGAAACCTATAATAAAAGGATAATCTTCTAATGATATGATACGAGATTTGCATAATGCAAGTAATAGGTATGGGAACTATTATAACCCAAATTTGTGGCCATAATCGGTGTGAGTATCAATCCTTTATTGATAGTCACTAGCCTTTATTTGCTTTCCATTACTTATTTCTATTCGTGCTTATCTCATTATTACTAGACATGTCAATTTCAATTTGTTGATTTGAAATATCGAGGACTTATAAGATAAAAGTGATACAACTTAGAATATGAATATATTTGATAATATACAATGACATTGCTTAACAGGGATAAGGTTCTTGATGAGGAAGTAGAGGATGACAGTCACAAGGATGAGGTTTCCCCTATGATTTCTCTGGTAACAGATTACACATGATTGCCAGTGAGAGCCCACCAACTATTGTTCCTCTTGGCTATACTTTCACGCCTATACTGTGACCTACATCTAGCTAGATGGAGCTACCTACACAGGCATCATTGCAGACATAATCACAGCAACAATAATAGAACCTGTCCATAGAGATAGCTAGGACACCTTCTATCAGGACCTTGAATCCTGGTCATGACTAGTGTGAATATCAATTTTTCCTATGGATAATCATCAGCTTTTAATTAGATTCTATCATTTCATTATATCTATGTTCACTTAGTTTCACTAATATCTAAGTAATTCAAATTGATTTGGTCTTAAAAGAGAATAGAATTCATGGATTCACAAACCACTAATATATATATATATATATATATACAAATTTAAACTTACATAATATACAAAGTCACTGCTCTTTAAGACACGTGCCTCTTTTAACATCAGTATTTAACATTACAATAGCTTCTCCAAAATGTAACTACATCTCCCTGACTAGTTATACGAAACATTCTCTTATAACACCTCAAGTTCCTTTAGGAACAAAACAAAACAAAGTTAGTTTAACCTATAGCACATAGAGATTCAAAAGTATAGATTAGACTATCTCTATCCCTAAGGGTTTGATGGCCATATTATATACATTTTCAAAAGGTGAGCAAAAAGATCTAGGATAGTGGATCCCCTAAGGATCAAATCATCCCATAGCCATTATTAATAACACATTTAGGCTTTGTAGAGGAACAATCTCTACTTCATGCAATACAGCACAGCCAGCCAGATTTAATATTATTATATAATGAATTTTGACCCTATACATGCCTAGGGGACTATCAACTATGGTGGTAAATGTATCAGCCATAATTTTCATTAAATTATTATCTATCTTACTTGTCTGATGTGGGATTGGCAACTATGTCTTAAGTATCTAAAAAACAATTCACAGAGTAATGAGTTTAAAGCTTAATGAGATAAAAATGTACCAAACATACGAATTCATCACACATCAACAATATGTTTCCATACCATAATCAAATAACTGGTAGTCATATCATTTCCATAAAGGATTGTGGGGTATTCAAAAACTTATCACTTAGATAATTCACATTATGTATTTTTCAGCACATTAAACCATTCTAGGCCAATTCTGGCTCTCATAGCCTTTCGTTAACATTTCATGTTCATCATGTATTTCAATTTTATGATATCATATTCTAACATTTCATATAACAACAATATAAATCATGCAATGCTCATCCATAATTCAATTATAAACTTTTTAGTTATTCCAATCTTGTCTTATCCTGTACAAACCCAACATTTTCCCTTCGGCGCTTGCCCTATATGCCTCCTCCATATTGGAACGCATAGATTTAGGATCCGATTCATTATTTTTCCACCATAACTCATTATTCACATATCAAGCCTCATTGGCCATAAGGTAATCAATTATCCCATTTTCATAAAGGATATCACATCAATTCCATAGGGATATATCTTATTATCATTCATAATATTGTATATCATTCCATGTTTTATGCATATAAACAAGCTTTGCACCATATAATCGCTTACAATGATTATAATTCAGTTAACAATCATAACATCATAACATCACATGTTATTTAATATCTTGTATATATTATCAAACTTTATAACATAATACTACTCATAATAATCACATTTTCACAACCATAGTCATTCATCATTATCATTATACTTCTTTGTCTTATAATCACCTTCGTTTATAAATTCATTAATTAGTTACTCTTGCATGTACAATAATTCAATTCTTTGGTATTAACTTATGATTTACATTTTTATGATCTACTATTTATTATGCTTGAATTATTTGGACTCATTATGAGAGTAACTCAAAAAATTAAGATAGAGGTTAGAAAAAAAAATTTTGGTTGAATAATGTGAAATTTGCTAAAAGTGCGATTAGAATTACGATTAAAATCACTGAAAAAGAACAGGTATGATCGTGATTAGAATCTGAAAACTTTATTCGACTTGAGGAAATGTAGTTAAAAATGCGAGTCTACTTGTCAAATTTTGAAAACTTTCAAGAAGTCCAATTTCGAATGTGATTAGAATCGTAATAAAAAAAAAAAAAAAACAGGACAACGTTGGCCAATTTAAATCGTACAATCCTAGTTCAAATTTTGATTTGAATTAGTCAAGAAAAATTATTGGATTTCTACGAGCATGATCACAGATTCAGTTTAAAATGATGTTATTCGACTCATAAAAGTAAATTTTGCATACAAATAATAGAAAAACAAGGGAAGTTATTTCTAATTTAATATCACACTATAAGATCTTAAAATAAGAAACTTAAGTAGTTCAACCACATACTAAATAGTATCACAACGTATCTATTCAATCATCAAGTCTCATCACATAACCTCAAAAATCCATTTTTGTGTGGATATATTGTTTTCTTAAAAGATATATTTCAAAGGTGGGAAGTAGTCAGGCATTAATTAGAATGATAAGGATAAAATTAAAAAAATAATAATAAATGTAATTTTAATTTTTCTAAAAGCTCTGAGCTTACTTTAAAAAACATAGAATTAGTGTAATTAAATTTTTTTTAATGATAACACTTCAAGTAGCATTTCTCTTTCTAATATTCTTCTTTGTTTTAATGTGACGATTGCTGATTTATCTAGAATCTCGTTGGTTTGACACATTTAGGATGATTTGTGTGTGCATAGACCTGTAGGTTTTATAAGAAAATTTTATATATTTTTTTTACAACTTTGTTGTGTGGATATATTTTTTTTCTTAAAACGTATATTTCAAAAATTTTTGTATTGTTACTTGACAGGTATAATTATAATTTTTTATGTACTAATTATATATAAAATTGGTATAAAATCATAACACTTTTTTTTTAAGTTACATAAAGTAAGAAATTTTTTTCATAAAAATTGTTTCAACTTGCAAAAAAATATAAGAGTCATTTGATTTACACAGAAAATAAATTCTTACGAGAAGCTGAATTTTTTAAGAAATAAATTTTTATGTAAATTTTTTGAGAAGTACTGAAAGTTATTTGATTGACATTAAGAAAGTATAATTTATTAGAAAGTAGATTCGTATATAATGTTTATTTCAATTATAAATTTTTAAAAAAATATTATTAAAATGATTAAAATATACGAAGAAAAATTATATATATTTTTTTATCAAAATAGTGGATAAGTTTTTGAAAGTATATGATTGTCATTATTTAAATTTTACAATGATAATTTTATTATTTTATTTTCTTAAAATCACATGAAATAGGACTTATCTAATGAATTGAGTAAGTAATTTTTTGTACTTTTGTAATTTTTTTAAATTAGTGGTTAATTAAATAATTTAAATATTTTTTATTTTTTTATTTTTTTTATAAAATTTGTGACAAATCAATCGAATTCCAAAAATTATATTTCTGATATTTATATTATTATAAAAATATCAATTGTTCATGAAATTATATAAAATAGAGTCACGTTTATTTATTTATGTCACAATTATATATATATCACGTGTCCTATAAAATTCTTTCATGTTCCGAGTGAGCGAGCAGAAGCTGAGTCTGTTTTGATCTCTTGTGCACTTTCTTTTTGGTTCTATTCAGCTCTGATACGTAGTCACGGGTTTGCAGAAATTTTAAACGTGGATATATCATTTTGGTTCTATTACTCCATACATGACTGAATTTAATTATACAAGAGAAGCGATCGAGGTTTCGATTCTTTTCTCGTGTTTGAGGTTTCTTAAATATTGTTCTTTTGCTCCTTGTCTCCACCGATTAAGAAACGACAAGTGTGCATGTACTATTCGTATGCTACAGTTCCTAATTGTAAGCTACCACTTCCCCATGTTACTGTTGCCTGCAGGATAGCGCGTATTGGCAGTTGTACGTCACCATCTTCCTCTTTCTCTCTCCCCGTTTATATGATATCTTGACAGGAAGAAGTTCGTCCTTCCTCTCCCTCTCTCCTCGTTTGTGTGACGTTTCGACAGCGAGAAGTTGGTTCTCTCTTGATTTCAAAGGACTCTCATCTCCGTCTATACCTCTAACAAAATCAAATGTGTTCCGAAGTTAAGGAATACTATAATCCCTTTTTTTCAGGGTCAAGCAATCATATATTCCATGCTGAAATCCCAATTTAATAATCCTTGTTGGAATAAGAACATTGCAGACAAGATATTTACAGTTGGAGGCGGCTGTGGTCGTTTTTTTTTTCGAATATTATGAGGGGACATTGAAATTATGAGGTTCATGTTCTATGTCCCCTTAAGGCCCAACCCAAATACCATTCATTTTTCAAATAAAAACTCAAACTTTAACATAAAAAAAACCTTAAAATGCAAGATGTCTGAGTACAACCGCCGCACGGGTTCGGTTATATGGCACGTTCTATGAGTGTCGGGTTGGTGGATTGTTTGCGGATATGACACGAATTCATCTTTTATTTTTATTTTCATTTTTTGACACAAATTCAAACCAACTGTCTAAACGAATTTGAATTTATACAAACTTGCCCGAATAGTTATACATATGTTTTTTTTTTTTTCAAAATCCTTCACTTTTTAAATAAAATTTAATTATAATATACAAATTCATCTTAATAAATCTATTGTCTAAGAATAATTATTAGACACCTCGCAAATTAGAGAATTGCACCGGTGATATATATATATATATATATATATATATTTTCAAGAATTTCACAATTGTGAAAGTAGTTGTAGTTCCCAAACCAGTTTTTGTGTGTAAGGCTCTGATCCCATCCACTGTATTACAATCTTCAAGACACGGTGCGCATGTAATATTTATTCAAATGGTATTTTCATATTTCAGTTATTTTATAATTACAAACATAAATTGAATTATATTAATTTTACTATATTTAGAATAAATAAAATTAAAATTGGTTTAAATTTTATCTTATTCAAGAAGAGTTGAAAAAATATCATTTTCTTTTATAAAGAGAGAATATATATCTTCAAATTATTCTCAATGTGGTTGAGTGTAGAAAGCAATTTTTACATACTTCAATTAATATGTGTTATTACTTTCATCTAAGTAAATGATGTGGTTGTTAGTTTTATATTTTTCATGTATTACAAATTAGAGGTGGGGCTTTTAATTTTTACAAAAAAAAATTATCAATTTATTATAAAATTGATAAAGATATGGAATACAAAAAATTTATAATAGAGAGAGTGTAAAAGAGGAATATGATTCATTCTCCCTTTTTATTTCTTATCACACAATATATAAGGGCATATGAGTCTTAAAAATCATAAAAAAAATCACACAACTAAATGTTATAATATTAAGTGTGATAATCGAGTATTAAGATGACGTTATGGGAGAATGTATATGAAGAACAAATGAACCATCCTTTATTCCATGAGATTTATAAAAAAAAAAATGAACTATATATTATTCAATGGATTCATAATAAAGTAAATCATTCAATAGATTTATGATAGGGTGAACAGATTTATGATAGGGTGAACTATCCATTATTCAGTGGTTTCACAATACTCCTTATTGGATGTTCACCTTTCTAGTCAAATAATCTCATTAAAAACTTTGCCAGGAAAAACCTAGTAGAACAAAAACCTCGGTAAATGAAAAGAGTACGGTATGTGTTAGTACCAGAAATTAAGTTATGATCTTGCCCTTGAAGATCATTAGATCTTTTACTTTTTTGTTTTGTATTAAACTCTTATTGAATTTAGTATACAAATAGTTAACAATTAGATGTAGTATGCAAATAATTTGCAACTATATATAATATGCATAGTAGAAAACTTTCCTATTTATAAGAATTATATCAGATTATATGATTAACAATTAATGTAAAAACAAAAATGTGCAAAAGTATAAAAGCAGTAATGAAAGAATCAACACATAGAATTTTTAAGTGGTTTAACTTGAATTAAAACTACAATTGAAGTCTACATCTACTAGATCAATCCCCAACCAGATGATCCATTCTATTATTAATTACAAGAATTAAATCGGGCTCTTGTACAACAGTTTTACAACAAGAATTTTTTGGGCTATTGTAAAACCTATGATACAAAAATTCTTAATCTCCTACAGACTATGATTAACCTCATAACCTAGAAGACATTACAAGAATTCAATGCACATCATACCAATTGTAATTAATCTCATAATTCTAAAAGGATGCAAAGGGAAGATCAACCTCTTCCTTTGTATCCAGATTCCTAAAAACCAGAAATATAAAAAATAAACTAAGAATAGAGTAAATAGATATAATATGGTGAATTAAGATGAATATCTCAATTACCTAAGCAAAGATTTTCTTTAAAATGCTCAAAGATTGATTGAATTGTTAAAATCAAGTGAGGTAATGATATATCAGATATAAGCTCAGAGTTTCTCTCTATTTCTCGCAAAGTCTGTTGTGTAAAAATTAAGTTTGAAATAAGGTTTGAGATATTTATCATTGAGATAATCGACATTTAAAAAAAAAACTAATTTTCAGTCCTTGAATTGATTCATAAATTGATTAGTAGTGGTTATAACAAACTTGTAACTAACTAATCGATTTAATTTATGTAAAAATTCATGAAAAAATCAATTGATGAATTGAATCATAGTGTAATGTAAAAAGTGTTTGAATCAATTAGAGAATCAATTCAAAAAAATTTAAACTTTCAGTAAGAAAAGTTTTTTTCATGAATTGATTAGTAAATCGATTTAAATTCATTTCATAAGTTTTCTAGTGATGAATTGATTGTGAATCAATTCACACAATGAAAAATAATTTTTATAAAAATTTAAATTGTGAAGGAACATGTAAAAAGTTTATTTGAAAACTTTTTGATTTAAAACTCATTTTAACTGATTTATTTTATCTCAATGTAAGTTGTTTCAGAAAAATATGATTGAACAATTTGAATAAGATATCAGTTACAAAAGATCCTATGAAATCAAATAAAAAGCTTAGAACTAATGTTAATCTTTTGAGCAACCTTTGATCAACTTTGAATCTTACAAACAAATAAACACTTAAACATATAGTTAGTTTATAATATTAATTAAAATTATTTTTCAATCATCAAAACTGAAGAAACTATGTAGCTAGGATTTCCTAAGCTAATAATTACCCCCTTTTTGATAATGACAAACAATTTAAATGAGATTCAATGTTTTTTAAAAATTAATTTTAGATGAGAGAAAAAAAATTATATTCCTCATTATTACTCATCTTTTCTTCATAAAACATTTTATCTTTTTTTTGAAAATTACAGTTTAGATTTTTGTTTTTGAAAATCTCATTTCTCTCCCCATTTTAATACATCAAAAATAAATTGGTGCTCAATGAAAAGAGAAGAAAAATTAGATCTTAATAAAAATTTAGAATAATAGCTCAATTTCAATTATAAATAATGCTCTTATACTTATTCATCTTCTTGAAATAATGATTTTACAACTTTTGATATTGAGTTTGATTTAAAAAAAGAATGATAAATTTAGAATCCATGCATTAGAGTAGAAAAAAATTCAGAATATCCAAATAATCATCAAAATATCAAATACAATAATCAAAATATCAAAGTATTCAAAATAACAATCCATAAAAATTTATCAAAATATATCAGAAAATCAAATTAAAACAAATATAAAGAAAATGGAAATGGGACTAAAGGATACATGACGCAATTAACATATAATAGCATACTAAGCAAGCAAAGGATCTTGTTGGAAGTCCATTACCTGAAGTTCAACTTCCTCATCCCATTGTTGCATTTGCTGTAATATCTCATACAATTGAGTCTCTATGATATTAAGTTGCTCATTAACCCAACTATGGAATGTTTAAGTTTCTTTCTCTATATTTCCCATGCAGTCTTCTAAAGACTTAAATAGTGATTGATGTATGTCAAGGCGATTTAGTAGGTGACTATGCAATCTCTTCATTTCTTCAATTAATCTATTTTCAAAGTCACTAGATAACCTAGCTCCTCCTGAGCTTGCTATTCTTTCAATGGATTGGGGAACTTGTACCTTTTTCGTTTTCCATGTTTCATGATCATTCTGTTCTAATTGCATTTTATGCAGATGTGATGTAGTTATCATGGTTGTTACATTTAATTGATAAAATTGGTGTTCTTCAGAAATCGACAATTTGAATTTTGTAAAAATAAGGGTAAGAATTATACCAAAAGGGAGGAATCCAATATCTGACTGTCTAGAACTTTCCACCAGATATTTGAGTATAAAATAGGGAATGTTAAAGTCAAGTTAATTTTTTATTATCCATATCAAAAATAACTCATCCTTCATAATTTGAGTAAAATTTGTTATCCTTAGAAGTATCACCTTACATAAAGTATAATGTAAGATCCTATCTTCAGGGGATAGGCCAGTAATAAGCAATTTCCCACTTCTATCTTTGAGGGTGGAATAAGGAAATAGCATTTTAATAGTAGATTCCCTGCTATAGTCAGGAAGGGATCTTACACTAAGCTTAGGGGGTGATGTATCCATGTAAAAAATATTTGCCAATAGTTCTGAATCAACAATAATATGTTTGTGTATAATATAACATGACAACTTATCATTAGCAACTGCTAAGTTTGTACAGAGCATTTTAACTAACTTAGGGTAGGTAGTTACCTTGTGTGTTAAAATTTTTTTTAAATTGTATTTTGCTAATAAAGCAGGCAAGTGTATTATTTCTAGTAATTTGTCGCTAAAACACTTAAGAGGTTCTACTTCTCTATTTGATAACTGTAAGAAGTTGGCATACTCATTGGGTGACTAAAAATATGTTGCCTCTCCTACCTGTGTAGAAGATTGGCCTACATTCTTATCCTTCTTCTTTGCAACTATGAGTTTGATGTGTTTTGACATATTCCTAAAGTTAATGTTTTAGGGGTTGAAATTGGGATTGGCTAATTTTGAGTTGTTTTGAAGTAACTGATGAGTTTCTAGCAATTTTGTGGAAGAAATTTGAGTGAAAACGATTGAGATTTGAGATTTGGGTGAGAGAATTTGAGAGTTTCAGTTGGCTCGAAGGTGCGTTATTAATAAATAAGGGCAAAATCAATTTGGTATTTATAGAAATCAGGCTATGAATTGATTTGGTAGTCGATTTATAGTGTATTTTACGTTTTGTGAATTGATTCATGTGCAAGTTTTAGAACGTTGAATCAATTCTAGAATCGATTTGGTTTTGAAATTGTTCACCAAGATTGAGAATTGATTTGGGAATCAATTGATTTAAGATTAAATCGATTATGGTATCGATTCATCGAGGTTGGTAAAAGGTTTTTAGAGAAAATTCAGAGTTCTCGAGAGATTGAAAATTTTGTGAATCGATTCTTGAATTGCTTCAGAAACTCTTGAAAATCCTGCAAAAAATTTGAATCAATTTGAGGTTTGATTCAAACAATCCTAAAAATAATTTTTGTGTAGTTTTATCTTAGAACTGTTTACAAATTATATGTTTACTAATAATGATCAATTTAGTACCAATGAAACTCAATCTTCGCTTTAAATACCTGCAAAACAAACCTAGTGAAATCTTCAATGCCTAAGTTAGTAATTGCAATGTAAGATATAATCTCAAACACAAAAGTTTTTTTTTTTAAAAAAATTCTTCTAAAAATGATTCAACTCTTCATACAATCCAATTTGCCAATTATTATCAACATAACAATTTTGTGACTAAGCAACTTCAATTTACCTTTCAACATGTTTTTTTGCAAATCTGCAAAACAAAAACTCATATTTGCTTTTGTGGTATCCAACTGATCTTGGGTCCAAACTTGTTAGAAAAATCAGCAAAATAACTTTTAGGTAATTACACTAGCCTTTCTTTTGGTTTCAGAATATATGTGCCATTTCTGTATAAATAATGTTTAAAATGAAGTCTTTATGGTTACAGTAATAACATGCAATGTATGCAAAATTCCTTTTGGATTTATACTACTTATATCCTAAACTAAATTTACTTTGAAATTGTTTCTGACTCTGTAGCACTTCATTAAATCTTCCATTGCTACCTATGAAACTTTGTAGTGATTTTGTCAATGAAGCTATTTTAGATTTATATGACTCACACTGATCACATGCATTTATTTCATTCAACTTTTCAACTAAAGCATTTAGATCACTATTTTCTTTTTCTGATTGCTTTAACTTCTTCAACAAGTTTTCTTTTTCAATTTTGACTTGCTTTAAGTCTTTCTTAGTTTGAACCAATAAGTCATACATTTTAACATATAAATCATTAGCATCATTAGAATAATTTTTGGTTTCATTATCTGAATCACTAACATATGTACCATGAAAGAAGGATAGATATTGAAATACCTCAACATCTACATCAAATTAGCCATAAGACAAAGATATGCTTCTTCATCTGTTTCTTTTTCTTTTGTTGAATCAGTATCTCTATCTTTCCAAAATGCTAAATTTCCTTTCTTTGATGCTTGTTTTTCTTTCTTTCTTTCATTATCAAGCTATTTCTTAAAGTACACTGGACAGTTTGGCTTAATGTGTCCATGCTTTCTGCATTCAAAGTAGGCTGGTGTTGTGTTTGATGTACTTCCTTATTCACCCTTATTCTGCTTTCTTTTTGGTGGTGGAATAACAACTTTCTTCTTTTCTTTATTCCTCTTTTCTTTTAAAATCCTTTGCAACTTCTTACTGATTAGTGTCATTTCTTTTTTTTTTCATCTACAATTTCATCACTTTCAGACTAATCTTCATCTGAATCAAGTGCATTTGTAGCTTTCAAAGCCAATCTCTTCTTCTTTTTGTCATGTCCGTTTTTCTCGTATCTTTTGAGTTCCAATTCATATTCTTCTAAGTTTCCAAAAAGTTTATAAATTATTGGCATCCCTATCTTGAGTGATTCCTTAATGGTTGTCACTTTTGGTTGCCACTCTTCAGTTAGAGATCTTAAAACCTTGTAAACCAAATTAGCATTTTCAAATTTTCTGCCAAGCAACATAGATGGTTAGTGATAGCAGTGAATCTTTAAATCAAATCCTTTATTAACTCACCTTCTTCCATTTTAAACATTTCATATTTAAGATACTAGAACATGCACCTTAGATGCCTTAAGTTGTGTAGTGCCTATGTGTGCAATTTCTAAGGTATCCCAAATATCTTTAGTAGTAGTACAATTAGATATCCTTTCATACTTATTAGGTAATAAAGAATTAGAAATAATCCATTTTACTCTAGATGTAAGTAAATGTCTTTTTCTCTCTTTTTTAGTCCATAAAGATTTAGGCTTAGGTTATGGTACTCCATTTATTAATGTCTTAGGTGGTTCATAACCTTCTTCAACTAAATCCCACATATCTATGTCTATAACTTCTATAAAGTCCCTAATTTTCTACTTTCAATACTTGTAGTGTTTATAATTAAATTCAGGAGGTTTATGCATAGAAAGACATTTTGACAAGAATATAAAGCTGGAATCCATTATTTTTTCTAAGGTAAAAGAGTATCAAGAACTGAAATTCTCATACCAATTATTGATCTTAGAAATTGAGTTATGATATTATCGTTGAAGATCATTAGATCTTTTACTTTTTTATTTTGTATTAAACTCTAATTGAATTTAATATATAAATAATTAACAATTAGATGCAATATACAAATCATTTTTCAAATACCATTTATTTTTCAAATTAAAAAACTCAAACTTAACCAAAAAAAAAAGGCCGAATGCTAAAAAAAAAAAAGCCTTAGAGTGCAAGATGTCTGAGTACAACCGCCGCAGGGTTTGGGTTCCATGGCACGTTCTATGAGAGTCGGGTTGGTGGATTGTTTGCGGATATAACACGAATTCATCTTTTTTTTTTCTTTTTTTCATTTTTTGACACAAATTCAAATCAACTGTCTAAACGAATTTGAATTTATACAAACTTGTCCGGATAGTTATACATAAGTTTATTTTATTTTATTTTTCAAATCCTTCACTTTTTAAATAAATTTTAATTATAATATACAAATTCATCTTAATAAATCTATTATCTAAGATAATAATTATTAGACATCTCGCAAATTAGAGAATTGCTACATGCACCGGAGATATATATTCGCAAGAATTTCACAATTGTGAAAGTAGCTGTTGTAATTCCCAAACCAATTTTTGTATGTAAGGCCCTGATCCCATCTCTTGTATTACAATCCTAAAGACACGGTGTGCATGTAATATTTATTCAAATAATAATTTCATATTTATTATGTTTAGTTACAGTTATTTTATAATTACAAACATAAAATTGAATTATATTAATTTTACTACATTTAGAATAAATAAAATTAAAATTGGTTTAAATTTTATCTTATTCAAAATGAGTTGAAAAAAAAATCATTTTCTTTTATAAAGAGAGAATATATATCTTCAAATTATTCTCAATGATGGTTGAGTGTCAAAAGGAAATTTTACATACTTCAATCAATATGTGTTATTACTTTCATTTAATTAAATGATGTGATTGTTAGTTTTATATTTTTCATGTATTACAAATTAGAGGTGGGGCTTTTAATATTTACAAAAAAAATTATCAATTTGCTATAAAATTGATAAAGATATGGAATACAAAAAACTAATAATAAAGAGAATGTAAAAAAGAAATATAATTCATTCTCCCTTTTTATTCCTTATCACATAATATATAAGGACACATGAGTCTAAAAAATCATAAGAAAAATGATACAACTAAATATTATAATATTATAATATTATAAGAAGGAAAAGTAAATCATCTATTATTCAATGGGTTTATAACAAAGTAAACAATTCAATGGATTTATAAAAAAAAGTGAACTATATATTATTCAATGAATTCATAATAAAGTAAATCATTCAATATATTCATGACAAGGTGAACTATCTATTTTTCAATGGCTCCATAATACTCCCTATTGGATGTTCGCCTTTCATTAGTCAAACAATTTCATTAAAAACTTTGTCAAGAAAAACCTAGCAGAATAAAAACCTTGACGAAGGAAAAGAGTACAATATGTGTTTGTTCCTCTCCCTTATGTTGACGAAGATCTTTGAAATAATGTATGCTAATCTTATATCTTAGTTGCTCAAAAGTTTTAGTTAGCAATTATTTGGTAAAGAGATCTACAAAATAATATTTATAACACTCTACCTTGAATGTCTATTTTATAAAGAATATTCTTTGTAAAATGCAATAAGATATTGCCTTATAAAAAACCTTACTAGGAAATACCCAATAGGACAAAAACGTTGGTAAAAAAAGAGTACAATTCATATTTACTCCCTTATGATAATAATACTTAAGAATTTTGAGCCGAAATTCCAATATTATGAACTAACTTTTTAAACTTTATAGTAGGAAGTAAATAGCCAATTTGAGATTGAGTCTTGTATGTATCAGATGAAAATCTTACATATGCATAACTGATTTGTTATGATGTAAACTCATATGAATAAAATAGTCTCATATCACTTAATCATTGATGATAACGAAATATGTGTTCCACTCCAATGCCATTTGTTTAGAGAAGAATTATATGTTGTTAATAGACTTATCAAGAAAGCTAAATCAAAATGTATATTATTAGCAATATATATTACAACATTAATTGTCCTAAGATATGGTACTTCAAGATCAAGAAACTATTAGCTATTCACTACAAAAAATTATGTAATTTCTAAAGGAACTTTCGACAGAGTTTTCCATCGAAAATTTCTATTGGAAATTCATTGAAAAATTAACCAATAATGAAAAGGTCATTAGTTACTAATAACAATAATCTATCAAAAAATCCATCAAAAGTATTTAAAAAAAAATCATTCAAAATTCGTCGTACATTAAAATTAGTTAGAAAATGGGCACAAATTTAAAAAAAATGCTTGTTATTTTTTATGGATTTTATTGTATGATGGATTTCTAATGGAAAAATTTGTCAGAAATTTAAAAAACTTTTAAACTATCAGGTACACTATCCACTGTTCATTTATGTTTTCATTCTGTTTCATGTGCTGCATCAAGGCTTTTTCTTACTTTCTTAACTTGATTCTTACGCTTTTAAGATATTTTTCTTACTTTCTTCACTTGATTCTTACACTTTAGTTTCTGTACCGATTTTTTTGTCACCTTTTTTTTCTTAGACATTGAGATGAATACATATTTTTAATTATTAGTTAATTAATTATACATAATTTTTTATGTATTTAGAGTTAATATTTAATTATTAGTTATGTTTTCTTGTATATTTGAATTAAGATTGACTAATTATAACTAATGAATTATATTTAAAAATTACATACATTTTGAATTAGATTCTGTAGGATAAGTAGTTAGATGATATAGTTAATTGTTTTATTGAAATTACTTTAAGAATTACATATATATTTAGTTATAACATATTTTTATCTAGAAATTATATATATTTTGAATTTGTTAATTTTTGAAATTAGTATCTATTTTATAGATATTAATCATTAATTTCCTAAATAAATTTGGTTATTGTCTATTATTTACTAAGTAGGAGAAAATATAATAATGAAACTATTTATAGAATATAGAAATTTTATAAATATTTTCTCCTATATATTTTTGTTAATATGTAGTGATTTTGTCATATTTCAATCAACTTTGATATATAAAATATGAAAATTTCAGAGCATTATAGGTGAATGTATGTTACAGTTTTTTTGGGATATAATGGATATACAAAGGATTTTCTTAATGAGATAGAAGAATTTATCAATTTTGCAAAAACTCAGCCAATTTGTTTACGTGATGGTTGAATAAGATGTCCGTACTTCAAACATAAATATAGAAAATTTTTACCTCCTAATGAAGTTGAGGTTGATTGGTAACATTTGGATTTAAATATAATTATTAATGAAAGCTTGATCATAAGGAAGAGAGAGCTATAGTAAAAGGAGAATCTTCTAATGGTGTGATACAAGATTTGCATGATGCAAGTAATAGGTATGAGAACTGTCATAACCCGATTTTATGGCCATGATCGGTGAGTATCAATCCTTTATTGATAGTCACCAGCCTTTATCTGCTTTTCATTACCTATTTTTATTTGTGTTTATCTCATTATTACTAAACATGTCAATTTCAATTTGTTAATTTGAAATATTGAGGACTTATAAGATAAAAGTGATACAACTTGAAATATAAACATGTTTCATAATATACAATGACATTGCCCAACAAGGATGAGGTTTTAATGAGGAAGTAAAGGATGACGGTCACAAGGATGAGGTTTTTCCAATGATTTCTCTAGTAACAGTTTGCATGTGATTGCCAACTAGAGCCTACCCACTGTTATTCCTTTTGACTACACTTTCATGCCCACATTGTGACCTACATCTAGCCAGATAGAGCCACCTACACAAGCATTGACATAGATGCAATCACAGTAGCAATAGCAGTAGGACCTATCCCTAGAGATAGCTAGAGCACCTTTTGTCATGACCCTAAATCCTGATCAAGACCGATGTGAATATCAATTTTTCCTATTGATAATCACTAGCCTTTAATTAGATTTTATCATTCCATTATATCCATAGTTCACTTAGTTTCATCAACATCCAAGTAATTCAAATTGATTTGGTCTTAAAAGAGAATAGAGTTCATGGATTCACATACCACTAATATATACATATATATATATATATGCAAACTTAAACTTACATAATACACAAAGTCATTGCTCATTAAGACATGTGCCTTTTTCAACATTAGTATTTAACATTATAACAAC
The DNA here is from genome assembly GCA_026873985.1 of Saraca asoca. NCBI lineage: Eukaryota > Viridiplantae > Streptophyta > Magnoliopsida > Fabales > Fabaceae > Saraca > Saraca asoca. The sequence goes on along the minus strand of JANHAO010001987.1, from coordinate 613 downwards.
TTCTCCAAAATGCAACCACATCTCCCTGACTAGCTATAAGAAACATTCTCCTGTAACACCTCAACTTCTTTTAGGAACAAAACAAAACAAAGTTAGTTTAACTTATAACACATAGGGATTCAAAAGTATAGGTTAGATTAACTCTATTCCTAAAGGTTTGATGGCCATGTTATATACATTTTCAAAAGGTAAGCAAAAAGATTTCGGATAGTGGATCCCTTAAGGATCAAACCATCCCATAGCCATCATTAATAACACGTTTAGGCATTGTAGAGGAACAATCTCTACTTTGTTCAATACATCACAGCCAGCCAAGTGTAAGATTATTATATAATGAATTTTGACCTCATACTTGCCTAGGGGACTATCAACTATGGTGGTGAATGTATCAGTGATGCGAGCTGTCGAGGCCCGTCAAATTAGTAATTTATAAACCGAAATTACTCTACTTTACTTGTAGCATAGAGCAACACCGGGTCGAATCCAAGGACCATGTTATGATGATATTACCAATATAATTAGGAGCTTAATGGGGGGGGGGGTTTGGACGAAATTTAAGCTAAGCTAACACTAACTACACAGCAAAACAGAAATAACAACAATAACAAACACA
>JANHAO010001986.1:0-30578 GCA_026873985.1 Saraca asoca | reverse complement strand
AAGCTCTACCTTCACTCTAGATTTGATCTAGGATGCTTTGAGACCTCAAACTGGTGGATCTATGGGAGATTGCTCAGCCAAAGGGAAGGAAAATTTTTGAAATTTTTGGCCCCTTTGCTGCCCCCTTTGGCTAAGCAAACCTATCAATGAGGATGCTATCAAGCTCAGAGAGAAGGGGAAAAGAGTTAATGTGGTATCTAATGAAGAGCCCTAAGCTCCAAGCTCAGCCAAGATCAGTCACGATCTCAACCTCTTTGACCTGGAAGTAGACAAGGAGACCAAACCAATTGAAGAGTTCGAAGAGATAAGGGTCAGTGAGGCAGATGATGAGAAGTTCCTTAAACTCGGAAAGAACCTATCCCCCAATGTAAAGGGCCGGCTGGCTAATTTCCTCAAAGAAAACTTGGATGTCTTTGCTTGGAATCATGAGGATATGGTGGGGATTGACCCCAAAATTATGTCGCATAAGTTGAATATTGATCCTCACCACCAGTCGATCTATCAGAAAAGGAGACCACTAACCGCTGAGCGCTCTAATGCCCTGAAGGAAGAAGTAAACAGACTGCTAGCTAATAAATTCACCCGGGAGGCTCACTACCTAATTTAGGTAGCTAATCCTATCTTGGTGAAAAAGAAGAATAGAAAATAGAGAACATGCATCAACTTCACAGACCTCAATAGGACATGCCCAACTACCTAATTTAGGTAGCTAATCCTGTCTTGGTGAAAAAGAAGAATAGAAAATGGAGAACATGCATCAACTTCACAGACCTCAACAGAACATGCCCAATGGATAGTTTCCCCTTACCAAGGATTGACCAGCTCGTTGATGCGGTGGCTGAGCATCAGCTCCTCGATTTTATGGATGCATACTCCAGGTATAACTAGATACCCATGGAGCCTCAAGACGAGGAACACACCTCATTTATCATGGATCGAGGATTATACTGCTACAAGGTGATACCTTTCAGGCTAAAAAAATGCAAGAGTGACCTACCAATGACTAGTCAACATGATGTTCAAAAATCAGATTAGGAAGACTATGGAGGTCTATGTGGATGATATGCTTATAAATTCTGGACGAGTCATGAATCATGTAAAGGATTTAGATGAAATGTTCCAGATCCTCAGAAAATACTAGATGAAACTGAATCCGCTTAAGTGTGCATTTGGAGTAGCCTCGAGAAAATTTCTCGAGTTCATAGTCAATGACAGAGGAATAGAGGCAAACCCGAAGAAAATCAAGGCGCTCATCAATATGAGATCCCCGATTGGGATCAAAGACGTTCATAGCTTAATTAGTTGGATCACGACGCTTAACAGATTCATTTCAAAAGCAATAGATAGTTGTCTACCATTCTTTGACATCCTGAGAAAAGCAAAACGCTTCGAATGGATCGAAGAGTGCGAAGCTACCTTTATGCACTTGAAGGAGTACATGGGCCGAGCTCCATTATTGTTTAAACTGCAAGAAGGTGAGAAGCTCATTCTTTACTTGGGAGTATCTCAATATACTATTAGTGTAGCCCTTGTCTGAGAGGAAAGTGGAGCGTAACTCCTAGTGTACTACGTGAGCAAGAGGTTGCTAAATGCAGAAGAAAACTATACTCCTATAGAGAAGCTTGTTTACTGTCTTGTTATTGTGTCTAGAAAATTGCGACCTTACTTTCAGGCCCATACCATTGAGGTGCCTACACAGTATCCATTAAGACAGACTCTTCAGAAGACGGATGCCTCAGGTTATTTGCTCAAGTAGGTAATTGAGCTTGTCGAATTTGACATCCATTACAAATCGAGATTGGTGATTAAGGGACAAGCCCTAGCTAACTTCATAGTAGAATTTACCAGACCTGCCAAGGAAGAGGTGGAAACTTCGAAAGGACCATGGTGGGAGCTCTATATAGATGGCTCCTCATGTGAGCAGAAAGCAAGAGTAGAAATCCTTTTAATTAGCCCAGAAGGGCATAAAATCCTCTGTGCAAGTTTAAATTTTGAGCTACTAATAATGAAGCAGAATATGAAGCACTGCTTACAGGACTCCATTTGGCGAAGGAGATATGAGCTAAAAATTTGAAGATCTTAAGTAACTCTTAACTCGTCGTTTGTCACGTGAAAGGGGAATATTAGGCAAAGGGACAAAAAATGGCTCTCTACCTCTAAAAGACTCAGGAGTTGCTTAACAACTTTTGAAGGTATGAGATCAACTAGATCCTTCAAGCTCAAAACACGAATGCAGATGCGTTAGCTCACTTGGCCACAGCAAAGGACATAGGCTTTTCAGGAGCAATATTGGTAGAAACTCTTCCATCTCCGAGCATCGAGCAGGAAAATGCTGTAATGATGATCATTGTGGTGTATGGCTCATGGATGAGTCCTATCTTGAAGTACGTATGGGATGGTGAACTCCCGGAAGATAGATTACAGGCATGCCGCATATGGTCTCGAGCTGCTTGATATTGCTTCATCGATGATATGCTTTATAGAAGGGGCTTCTCGGCTCCACTTCTCAGGTGCATCAATGGTCTTGACTATGACCTCGTCTTAGAGGAAATTCATGCTGGACACTGTGGAAACCACACTGGGGGGCTATCATTGGCTCAAAAAGTATTCCGGCAAGGTTTCTTCTGGCCAACTATGAAACGGGATGCAATCAACCTTGTCAAATGGTGTGATAAGTGCCAAAGGTTTGCCAAAGTTCCCCAAGCTCCTCCAACTTGCCTCTGACAAATGGTCAGCCTTTGACCCTTCACAATATAGGGGATCGATCTAATAGGACCTCTCCTTATAGGTTGTGGGAACTGCAAACACGCAGTAGTAACTGTGGCCTATTTCACCAAATAGGCAGAAGCAAAAGAGTTGACCCAAATTTCTTCCTCTCAAATTGAGAAATTCATCTGGAATAACATTATTTGCCATTTTGGCATCCTTTAACAAATAGTAATTGATAATGGGACTCAATTCACCAGCGAGCAGTTCATTAAGTTTTGTAATGACCTCAGAATTCTAAAGAGTTTTTTGGCAGTAGACCATCCTCAGGCCAATTGATAGGTTGAGGTGATAAACAAGATCATTAAATAGATCTTGAAAAAAAAATTGGAGGCCCGAAAAGGGGAGTGGATAGATGAGCTACCGAAGGTGCTATGGGCTTATCGAACTATGATTTGCAGCACCACGGGAGAAATCCCTTTTTCGATGGTCTATGGAACTGAAGCTATGATACGAACGGAATTTGAAGTAACTTCACATCAGAGAGCTATTTTTAGCCCAGAGGAGAATAACCATATACTCACTATGAGTCTTGATCTTGTTGAAGAAATAAGAGACGTAGCTTGTCTCAGGGTCATGACCTATTAACAATGGGTCACGAGACATTTTAACTGAAGGGTCCAAGCTTGGAGCTTCAAAGTAGGCAATCTCATCCTACACCTCATTTTGCCAAGAGGTCGCAACCCCAGCGAAGGGACATTGGGTCCAAATTAGGAAGGCCCATATGTAATAAAAGAGAAATTAAAAAGTGGGGGATATCGCTTGGCGAACGTAGAAGGAGTTGAATTCCCCTAAGTATGGAATGCTGAGTATCTCCGACCACGTTATCAGTAAAAGCAAACTTGGCCCTGTAAATCTGTAACATTCTTTAAAGTTTCAAATTGAATAAGGATCAAAGAATTTTTTTTTCTACTTATATTATGTTCAACATGCTCTTTAATGTATTTCATCAACAGTCAACTTTATTTAAGCTCAACAAAGAAAAACTATGTTCTGTGAGGACAGCCTAGCCAGCTGTCTCACGAAGTGAAGATGCTTGAGCTTCGCACGTTACATTCTAATATGACTCATTCAAGTTTGTGCAGTTCACCAATAGGCTTGTTAACAAAATGTTTAAATGTTCGACAAATCAAAAAATTCAAGTTATTCACATAAAGATGTCTCGATTACAAAAAGCATAAAATCAAATCGAGAAAACATAAAGCAAAGCTACAGAGGTGCTATATGGGATCAAGACAGAGAACTAGAAGGATCTTGGGGAGCAAAGGAGTTCATAGCAGTCGTAGGCAGGTTTTCTGTTACTTGCTTTCCAAGCCCTTCTTTAGCTACTTCTCGCATTGATGGATTACCCTCTGCCTGCTCTGTGCCCTGAATGAAAGGATCACTAACATTTTCAGTACCTGAAGGAGAAGTTGCCTCTGCACCCTCAACAAAGCCCTGAATGATTGCCTTGATCTCCCTGCCAAAGAATGAAAAGTCAAAGTCCAGATGCTTTTGCCACAAGGTGAATATGAAGCTATCGGTGGTCTCAGAAATCACAGCTTTTTAGGCCCGAGCAACCATGGTCGATGTCTCCTCCTTGACCTTAGCAATCTCTTCTTCAGCATGGGCAACCCTCTCAACAACTCGCTTAGTCTCTTCTTTAGCTAGCTTCGGCCTCTCCTCAGCACGAGCTACCCTCTCCTAAGTAGCTTGTTTCTGCTTCTCAAAAACCTTAACTACCCTCGCCAGAGTTGCTATATCCTCTTGCCTTTGCTTCAAGTTGTCAAAGGCCTTGTGAAGTCTCGAGGTCAAGTTAGTAGTCTTTTGAGCCAAGGATTCTTCAGCTCACTTCCTCATGGTGTTAGTACTCTCTGACCTCCTTCTTAGCCTTGCTACCTCATTGGTCACTACTTTTAGGCTGTCTATAAGCCTACCTTGCTTCTGTTCCCAGTTGATGATTTCATCCTTTAGTTTTATTATCTCTAGCACCCCTAAAAAAAAGATCACAAGAAGTCAGGGAACATATTAAGAAGTGGGGAAAATAGGAAAATGTGATACTAACTAACAAGCAATGGCAAGTTAATATCTCTGCCAAGGTGCTGCCCCGAATCTCCTCATCTTCAAGAGATTTCGTATTAGCCCCCAAGATCCGATCTACATTTCTGTCAATGATGCAGTAAAATGCCAAGGTCTTAGGTCCTAGACCTTCGGGCAAATCCTCCGGAGCATCCTTGGACCCCTCCTTTGAACTGATGGCAATCCCTTTTCCCTTGTTAGTTTTCTGTCTCTTGGGAGGAGGACCGATTGAGGCTTCTTCTCTGTGATCTAGGGACCTCGGTCTCTCTCTTTTGACCTCAGATGACTCCACTTGCAAAATAGGGACTGATGCAAGCAAAGTCTCCTCTGCAATCATTAGGGTGAAAGGTTCATCAGCTTAAGCCAGAGCTGGGATAGTAGCAGAGGAAGAAGGTTGGCCAGTTTGAACAAAAGCTGGAACAGCCACAAAGGAGGAAGGGCAATCAACATGAGCGGTGGTAGAAGTGGAAGTATGCCTCAACCTCAATGAAGAAGGAAGCCTAACCAAGTTGACTCTACCCTTGTCACCTTGCTCACTGAAGTCAGCCGAGGAGACTTCTCTTACACTGTGAGCTCTAGTGTCCCACGAACAGTCAAGAAGCTCAGTGCCAAAAGTGGGGGAAAGCCTGTGAGCTTGCAAGAGCCCCTCTTCAAACCTCGAGTCATTTCATAAGTTGTTATAGATAGCAAACTTATCTAGCACATTGATTTCCTCTACGCTCAACTCTAGCCTCTTCTTTCTTGCTCCATCTGCAAAGACCACAACAAAGGTTAGACTTAAAACAAAATGAAAGATAGCAACAACCTGTGTCCCCTCAACTCGCTCACTCAAATTCAAAATAAAAGAGAAATTTTGAAGATGATGTAAGGATGGGTAAGAAACGTAAAATCAATAGGTCTTATAAGGACCCACATTGGATTTTCCTCTAGCGTCCTCACAAGGTAACACCCTCTTGTATTTAGAAGGACGAGTTGAAAGGTAGTAGACCCCTTCCCCCTGTCCAATGGTCTTAATACTGTAGAGATGACAAAGAACTTTAGCGCTGGGAGGAGGAAGGCCATTTTCGAGGTGGACCAGTGCTAAAGAAGTCAAAGTGGAATATGCATTGGGGGGTTAATTGAGTAGGAGCGAGCTTCAACTCATTTAAAAATCAATTATGTATGGAAGGACCGGAAACCTAAGACCCGCATTAAGATGATGAACACTTATACCCATAAACTTTTCGAGAGGATGAGTAGCGTGATCACTGTGAGATGGCACCATAATGCGACAGCTTTTTGGGAAAAAGTATGCCTTAACAATCTCCCATAACTCTCTGAGTTTAATGCTAGAAGAATAATGCTTGAAAGGGGAATCAGCTCCGGGCTAGAGGAAAGGGGAATCAGCTCCGGACCCCTCTGGCCCGGTACGAGCTGCAAACTCACTAGTGACCTCACCGCTTTGGGAGGCCACACCCCCAACAACACAAAATGTTCCCTCGCTCTCTTTGGACTCAGTGTCCTTATTGACTATTAGGTGGTGGCATTTACGGGGTTGAGACATCTACATGAAGAAAAAAAGAAAAAGAAAATGATCAGGCCACTAGACATAGGCTGGTCACTAACCTAAAAATAGTTCATCCTAAAAGAAAGGTAACTACTGCCCCGAGTCACCTAGACCCAAAGACACAAATAAGGTTCCGGCTATTAAGCCAGTGAAACATAAAAGACTAGCTAACAACTCCGTCACCACCAGAAATCCTAATATCTACCGGTAAGCTGATAAATTACAGCCCGCACTCCAGTTTTTCCTCAATAATAGACACACCCGTAAGGGCTTCAAAATCAAAACCCAGAAACATGAGGCCAAGGATAGAAACTCACCTTGTCAGACAAAGAAGAATTCTGAAGTGTGAACGGAAGCGGTGCCCGATAACCCAAACTTGGCTTGACAAACTCGAAAAACTAGAAAAGGCTAAAGATGGTAAACAACAGTGAACGATCCCAGCGTCTACAGAGGGAAGCAAAGGAAGGGTCTGGGTTTGATGGACTTCAAATAGCAGATGAAGAAAGGGAAAGAGCCTCCCTGGTTTTTATTGTAAACAGATCAACCGTGAAATATGAAAACTCTCCAAAAACCCACGATCCAATGGTCCAGCACATGTTAGTATTTAAATCAAGACATGTTTGTCGATGACAATAATCCTTGGGCTGTCCACAGAAATCGAAGAGTCACATGTGAAATGAACATATCAAGCTACTCGTCAGATCGTAAATCACACTACAGCCCTGGCTATCTTGTGACTTGATACTTGCAACTCATACATGACCTGTTCCTCACTTCAGTACCTAATAGTTTATTGACGGCTCAAGCACACCTGGCGCGATGTGCTAAGCCTCACAAGTTTATCTCAATCTCTAACTCAGGCACACCTGGTGCAATGCACTAAGCCTCATGAGCTCATCTCAATCTCTAGCCTGGGTACACCTAGTGTGATGCACTAAGCCTCACAAGCTTATCTCAATCTCCAACTTGGGCATATTTGGCACGATGCACTAAGCCTCACGAGCTTATCTCAATCTCCAGCTCGGGCACACCTGATGCGATGCGCTAAGCCTTATGAACTCATTTCAATCTCTAGCTCGGGCACACCTGGCACGATATGCTAAGCCTCACGAGCTCATCTTAATCTCTAGCTTAGGCATACCTAGCGCGATATGCTAAGCCTCACGAGCTTATCTCATCTCATCTCAGGCATACCTGACGTGATGCACTAAGCCTCAATGAGATCATGCCAGCTCAGTTGCACTTAATCGCCCCTTACGATCTCATGTCAGTGCATGCACACTTAGCCCCCTACTATGCACATGACCATGTTTCAGCTCAACCTCGTGACATCACTTATAAAGCTTGTTCTGACTAAGGCACAATATGCATTGTCAAGTCATGTCATTGATTATTCATAGTTTTCTTGCGAGCTAAAAACTCACTATTGGTCTAATCATTTTAGTGCTTAAGTCTGTGACTAGATAGGGTGGATTGATTTCACCCATTAAATATTAAGCTCCATATTTGATTAAGTATGGTAGGCAGAAACCAATCTATAAAAGAAGCTTGGATGTTATCTTCTGCAGCACATGACAACTAGTTGCACACTCGGAATGTCAAGAAAAAGGATAATCTTCATTACAAAACCTCTTTCAACGAGGTGAGTATATACAAAAAAATACTAAGTACAAAGATTGGGGGAAACCCACAACTACAATAAGTAGGAGGAATTGGCCTTTCAAAAGTCATGGCCCATGAGCAGGCTAAATAGTTCCAGCTCTTCTTTCTTATCTTCCTTCAAAGTTAAGAGCTCATCCTTTTATTCCTCAACTCCTAGATGTTTGGGAAAATCGACTGGAATGTCTTACCATGCAAAGAGACCAGAGAGCATAAGTGAAGAACTGCCTTAACTATGAAGAGGCGGTGGAGGAAGGTAACAAAACTTCCCGGGATCCTTAAAGAGAGATTGCCTGCAGAAGCTTCCCATAATAAAGCTTCCTAAGATCCTCAAAGAGGAACCCTCGCAGCAAATTGAACACACCTTTCATAATTCCATTAAGGATTCTTGTCATCATAGGGGGCTCATTTGGGACACTCACCAAGCTATTCTATAAAAGAAGATAGATTTCTCAGGCCTTATATAGACTGATCTGACCTTTTTGAAGAAACCAAAAAATGTCTAGATGTTCTTAATCAAACGGCCTGGAAGAAAAACCAAGTCACTGGGCTAACAGCTTTAAAACATACACAACGAAAGATAAGGCCTAGTACAAATAAAGTAAAAGACTGAAACTTGACATGACTATACGGTAGGTTATGAACAAAAGACTTTGATTAGGTAGCACAGTAGATAAAGATTTGGTGACACCATGAGCTGCGAACAGAAGGATCTTGCCTATGACAAATAACTCCTAGCTCGCAGAGCGAATTGAGAGTTAGGGGCTAATGTTATGGGTATTTTATGGTCTGAGGTAGCAAAGGCTCAATGGACCAAATCAGGACAAAGGTGTGGCCCAATCCAGGATGAGGTCGCTGAAGCCAGATGGCAGATCGTGCAGCATAAGCTCAAAACCTTCTATAGGTCAACTCCACAATAAGCTCTTCTCGGCACAATTGGAAATAACTAATGTCTGACAGACAGTTTGAATACTCTACTAACTTGCAAATCAGCCTCCAAAGTCTGATAATAATTTGCCCTGTATTTATTACTTGACGTATAGTATTTAATGCTTAATGCATATGTAATCATAGTTTTACAATGATAAATTACGAGTTATAACCCTCTCGACTTCTATAAATAAGGAGGGAGAGCCATCACATGAGATATAGAAAAATATACATGTAGAAACTCTGTAGAAATAGCCATAGACATATGTACTATTGCTCTGTATGATTGTATAGTGAAATAGCTGCTCAAAGCTAATAAAATCACCATGGACGTAGGGGTCATCTTGACTTTAGCCAAACCAAAATAAAACTCTCTATGTTCTCTCCACTCTTCCTTTGAATCTCTCACCACTCTCTTACATTCTTTGCACTCTCAACAGCAGTTTGTTTCTTAGAATCCTCGGTTGACTGATTATTAAAATCGACTGTCAACACATATTATTAATTTTATTAGAAAAGTTCAAGACAAATGAACAAAGGGACCTAATTGAATCAAATTGTATATGTGAAGAATCAAATCATGAATAAAAATTAAGTACGGACCAAATTGAAAAAAAAATTGCATTTATAAGTAATTAAAATAGTGTTTTAGTCCATTTTTTATTGTGAATTTTATAGCAAATGTTGCGTAAACTATTACCATTCTTGCATTTCTTAGTGGTTGTGATTTTCATAAAAAGTTGTAAATATATTTCTTGCATTAAGTTGCATCTCTTTTAAAGAAAAACAAGTATGATTTTATACAAAATTTATAATATTAAGTAGTTTCGTTCAACTCAGAGAAAACTTAAAAGAAATTGCACAAAAAATTACAAAATTTATGTATTGCACTTTTTGCAACTAAGTTACAAGACAAAAATAATATTTTACAACTTTTTTTTTATGATAAACTAGTGTTGATCTTGTGCAATGCACGGATTTTGTGATTACTTTAAGAAAATATTAATTTGATTAAGAAAATTAGAATTGATGTATTTTTCTTTTGCAACATTGTATATATTGATTTGTCATAAATATTAATGATAGAAAAGTGAGAAAGTGAAGGTGAAATTTGAAAATAAAAAATAAATAAAGATCTTCAATATTTGATTCATATCATAACAAAATTAACCATTACTTAACATTTAAAGAAAATCTCCATCAACATTCTTAAGAAAAATTACTTTCTGGAAGGCAAAAACAATACCATTGTAGTTAATCAACATATACTATCTTATAGTCCTTTATTGAAAAAATTTTATTTTTAAATATTTCCATCTCAAAAAGACTCAACTCAACTCCTTTAAGATTTTATTTTCACGACACCCACAACAAAGAAATACACTTTTCTTAAAGGCTTCAAATAATAAACTTTTAAACTCATATACTTGCAAATTGCAAAGAGAAGGGAAAATGCTACAATGAATAAATCATTAGTTATTAATTCTTTTATTTCTCATAATTGAAAATTGAATGTTCACAATCGTCAAAAATAAATAATTACTCTCTTTGATTAAGGTCTTTATGAATAACTATAATTAAAATATTCAAATTTTAAAATAATTTAATTTTATTTACATTATGATAAAAAATGACTAAACATTCATATAATATTCATCTATCACACTTAACATAGAATTATGCTAATTGGGAGTAATTGTTATCTCTGTTGTTCCCCGGTCAATTACAATTAATATTATTAACCTTGACTTTTAATTCTAATATTCTATACAATATAATTTCATCATTTAAGGATTGCAAATTAAATAAGTATATAATTAAAGAAACACAAATATTAAATAAATAAATAATTCCATTGAAGTAATGGATTAATTCAATCAAAAGGTAATTATAACCAAAAGAAATGTAGAGGAAAAAGGGGGTAAAAGTGGAAAGAGATAAAGTAATAATTGGGCGGGAAAAAAATTAGCCAAAGGTTCACACATGTTAGGAAAAAAAAGCAAAGATTCGCTAGAAAAACTACAATTGTTAAGAGGATAGAGATTGTGCAACTTGTAATTAGTTATTGAAAAATGTTAAACTTATATAAAATATTACAATTTTTTCAAGAAAGGTTATGAGAAATCAAGTTTACTCGCAAGTGTTTTACAAAGATATTGTCACACTATTAAAAAAAATCTAAAAACTTGTTTTATAAAGTGGACAAGTTGCAAATGTGTTTAGAAAAATTATAACTTCAATGATATATTTTTATTTCATTCAAATATTCCTGTTTTGATGATAAGTTGCCTTTTGGATAAAATAATTACATGCCTTTTACAAAGTCCAAGTTTAGTTAAAAAGAATTAATTTAGTTTAAAAATTCTAGGGTTTAGTTCAAACAAGAAATAGAATTCTTTAAGGAACATTTGAAAAGGTTAAAGTTATTTTTATTTGAATAGGTGCCTATGATAGATTTGCATTGCAAATTTGCAATTGAACTCTTTTCACATGTCTATATAGAACCTACAGTTGGCCCTTGTCTCTAAGTTGCAGATTTATAATATTAAATTATCTTAGATTGCTTTTTTGCATCATCGAACTGGTTTTTTGCCCTAAAAGAACAAGACAATTGGAGAAATAATTGGAAACCAAGAAAAAACATGATAAATGCAACTGTACGCTGCCCCTAGCCATCAAGAAATGTTCTTACTCTTAAGAAATATCCGAAGGTCACATACAAAGCCTTGTTTATAAGAAGTAAAGACAAGAGCTTGAGAAGACACAAGAGCTATATCCAAAATTGTGAAATCTAGTCAAAAATTTTCGAAGTTTTATATCCTTTTGTCATTTAAGCTTTTCACTTGCAAATGTACTATATGAAAACGATCTAAAAATTATAGTCTATTTGAGACAAATCATTTCTTGATACTTTGAATGTATTCATTAGCTTGGGATTGAAAGAAAGAGAGAGAGAGAGTTTTTCTTGGTAAGGTCCTAGAAGTTAGGGGTTGTTGTGCCTTGGTATAAGGCTAAGAAATCCTTATATTGTGAGATAGAGTTACTTAATTCCTAGTGAAAGATCAATCGGGAAATCCTTATAATTGTGAGGTAAGATAACTTTAGTCAAAGTGAAATATTAAGTGAGAAAACCTTGTAAAAAGATTGTAAGAAAAATCAGCTAATGAATAACATTCAAGTGATCACTTTAAGCTTGAGAAAGAGAAATAGATATAAAAGATATATTTTTTTTAATCATTGAATCTTTATACACATGTTTGCATATCTCTTTATCTTATTCTTTTACTTTTAGTGCTACAATTTTTTGCATTTATTTTATTCCTCATAGTTTTTATTTAATTTATTATGCTTGTGGTTTTGTTTACTACCTACTTCTTTGCACAGTGCTTACTTCTTTGTGCATTACTTGCTTCCTTAAACTAAAATTGATTATGAGGTTGTTTTTTCAAAAATAGCTAAAGGTTTTAAAAGGATCAATTTACCCCTTCTTGATCACTAGTTCTATCAATTGGCATCAAAGCTCAAGTTCTATTTTTATTAAGCCTAATCGCTTTAAGTAAAGATTTTGTAGGGACAAATATTGGATCTAGAGGCAACACCACTTGGTTCAGAAGGACTTTTAACAGGTAAGCCATCACTTTTTGAATGGTAACTATGTCTATTAGAAGTACAGAATGAAAGTTTTCTATAAAGCCATGGACACTAATTTGCGAGAGATCATTGGAAGCTGAATTCTTATTACCACAAAAGATAAAGAAGGAAAATGAGTTCTTAAGCTAAAATTTGAATGGAGTGATGCCAAAAAGAAAAAAAAAGATAATCTCCATGTCAAAGCAATGAATGGCATAATATGTGTCATTTCAACCTAAAAAATTAAAAACAATCTTGAATAGTCTCATTATTAAAGAAATCTGGGACATGCTTGAGATCACTTTCAAAGGCACTGAGCAAGTAAGGGAAACTTATATAAATATTCTCATGCAAGATTTGGAGCTTTTTAATATGGAAAAAGGTGAAAAAAAATAGAGCATATGTTTGAAAGGCTCACTGCCATCATTAATGATCTTTAGTCACTTGGAAGAATCATTCCTGAATCATATCTCATCTTGAAAATCCTTTAAAGCCTACTTGAAATTTGGTAATCAAAGTTTAATGCAATCCACGAATGTAACAACCTTGAAAATCTTTCTTATGATGAGTTAAAAAGTAAACTTGTGGCATATGACAAGACTTTCATAAGAGAATCTCTTGCTTTAAAAAATGGCTTCTTCAAAAGAAGAAGAAGAGGAAGAATTCTCTGAAGCCAGAAAAGTCAAAATGAAGAGATAGCTTTATTGGCAAAAAGATTTCTCAACATGTAGAAAAGAAGAGGACTAGAGAGATTTAGACCTCTTATGTGAAGGAGAAATTCTGAGAAGAAACAATCATCTAACACCCTATATGTTTTGAATGCAAGGAACTAGATCATAAAAAGACTAATTGTACTAACCTCAAAAGGAGATTCAAACAAAGGTCACGAAAGAAGAAAGCTATGATGGTTATATGCGATAATAGTATACCTCATCCAAGGAAAAGTAAGAGGATGAAGCAGTAGCTAATCCTTGCTACATCAAATAGGCAAAAATAGTAAAGATACAATAAGTTATGATGGAGCATATTAAATCAATTGAAAAGAATGACCCACGTTGTTGGACATCAACTTATGATAGGGCAAGTAAGTATTATAAGACTTGTGCTAGTGTAGAGAATTAGTGAAAATGCTATTAGATCTTTAATAATGATGTATCAAAAATTTGAGAACCTCAAATAATGCTAAAAATGTTGGTTAAAAGATCTTATATCTATCATCGTGTATGTAGTATAGCATATGCATATTATATGACCTTATACAATGTTGTAATAGCTTCCTCTACTACCCTAGAGATACATATCCTTTATATAGGACTTGGGATGGGCTGATAGGCCATATAATAGAAGTGTCCTAGTTAAGGTTTATTACTCGAGTCTAACTCAATGTTTATAAGTGGATCTTCAGTGTGTGCAGAGATGTCATGGAACTCGGTGTTTATAAGTGGATCCTCAATGTGTGCAGAGATGTCATGCTTTTAGAAGGCAGCGTAGTCTTTTGTAATGATCTGATAGATGTCATGCTTTTAGAAGGCAGTGTAGTCTTTTTTAATGATTTGATACTTTTCGACTATGTGGTCTATGCCATGTGACAAGATGCCATTAGATAATGGCCAATGGGTATTTCTCCCCTCAACATTTACCCCTAAACTCTATAGTTCTTAGTCTATGAACGATTAAGATTGTAGACTCAAAGTATGTTGCTTAAGAGTAGGAGACTTACATTTAAGGTCTCTATTTCCTTAGGCTTTATTTGGCAAAGTTGAAGCATGTTTTGATTTGCAAGTTTAGTTGAGCAAATGTGTTAGGCCTAGAGTGCTTTGGGTTGACAAATACAAGGATGTTTCCTTTATGTGTGAATGATGTTTTTAGGTCATATATCTTCGGGTAGCCATTTTAATGTCAAGGGCTTCTGCACGCACCCTTTGTTATAAAAACATGTTTTTCTTTAAATTTTATTCTTCATACTTCAGTCAATTTTTATCTTTTGTTTTGTTATCATTTGGTTCACCAAGAGGGAATTAATTAGTTATTTACTAAACATTAAAATTCGTGTGAAATTCATGTCTCTTAACCTTGGAATTCATGAAATTCGAGAAGGAATCTAAGAAAATTACCTTCTTCCTGCATTGTCTATGGCAAACAATTATATCTTTTTTTCTCATCCTAGCTTTCAACCATAAGAGATAATGATGATGGCCTTAAATTTAGCCTATATATTGATGATGGGGTTGCCTTTATACATATTGCCTAGAATATGCCAATGCATAGCAAAGAAATTTTTGTAAGTTTTTAAAATTTTTTACACAATATTACAATTTTTGTATGAGAATTATGTGCAATGGCTAGCCATGAGGTCATCGAAAAGCCCATCATTGGTGGTTGGCCGTGAATGGTGGAGCAACAGAGGTATAGGTGAAAGTTATGATTTGGTAGAGATATGTTAAGACCCAAAATCCAAAATAGGAGAAATAAAAACCTTGAAGGTTGGGAAATCATCTTAAATTGATTTGAGGTAAACCCATTAAGGAAAAATAGGGAAAGGGAATGGGTTGTTTTTAACTAGACATACACAAAGGGAATGAAGGCCCTTAATTCCCTTCCCTTCTCTATTCACGCCAACCTACTGGCCTCTTAGTATTTTGTCACGCCCTTATACAAGTTGAAAAATTTTATTTTTTTAATGATACCAAAATGAACTAATGAATAGATCTTAACTAATTTCAATTGGAATTTGAGTAATAATGCAATTTTTATAAGAATCCTCATAGATTATAAGTTAGATGTGAATTAACATGATTGAACTTGAATGTTGTTTAGGTCTACAAAGTTTCCCAAATTAATAGGCCACGCGATAGTCATGATTCTAAAGAAAGTCATGACAAAAGCAATCCTTAATGGATACTATTGATTGAACACCAAAAAAAATATCCAAAAATACAAGAAGAATTGCCCAAAATACCAATTTTTCTCCTAAGTTACCCACAAACCCTCTATAGACCTACACTTGGTCTCTTCAAGTTCGCCTTGTTCCGTACAATAGTTTAAGGAAAATTTCTACCTAAGACTTAGAATGCCACACATGTTTGATGATGTTTCACCTTTGTGTAAAAGCTTAGTGCAATTGTTGTTTAAGTATTCTTATATCAAGCCACAATAGTGGTTGTGGGGGCAACCCTCCCATATCTATCATATGTTATTTCATTAACTAGTTTTAATGCTTATCAGTCTAGGCCTCCAGGATAGCTGTAAAGGTTCAAACTCCTATATAAAATGAACAAGTATCTATTAACACTACAAACTTTCTCTTATTAAGACAATTCTATGCTCATCCTTGGCAACATGTTGTCAAACTTAGTTTGGTAATGCAAGCCAACACTTCTAATGAGCTTCATCTTAGGCCTTGTGGCCATGGGATCATACAATTCCATGGTCAACCCTAATAACAAGGTGTCAAACCATCCAATTCAATAACACAAAACTAAGCCTCCAACAAGCTCAGTCCTTAGCTTTTCAACTAAAAGCTAATAGAGCAGAACAAATGGACTTAATGCCAAATCATAATAAAAGTGATCAACATATGGCATGACAAACAACTAGATAGTGTTATAACTTAGGAAATTGTTCATCAAAAGTTTTGTATACTCAAGAAAATTAGTTGTTGTAGCCAAATGCCCTATGCTAAACAAATGCATAAGGGTTCTTGGAACCTAAACAAGCCATAACATTGGAAGGAAAAACATTAAGACAAAATAAACTTCAATTATCAGGGGTGAACACCTAAGTTCTTACATTAAGAAAATGACAACAATTTCATTAAGGGGAGAAGGGTCAATAACCCTACAAAAAAGGACTTTAGATATACTAACCTAAACTAAAAGAGCACCCTGGACAATTGTATTATCACATTGGCTTGCCCTGTTCTCCTTATCTACCACTTGTGTTTACTTTGGCTTGCCTTTAAGACCCAATGTCACATCATCAGAAGGACCACACCCTTGAGATAGTCGATGCCAATGCCAGCAAAGTAATTATATTAGTGGTTCAACCCATCCATCTTTAGGCTACAAAAGTCTTTGATATCTTGCATTGCTTAGTACATTACATTGTTCCAAGATTTATTGTGCCACCTAACGTATTCACTTAGTGAGTTCACTATCAAGTTTTATTTTCTTGCTATCGAGGTCCATGACCTCACTTTTTAGTGTCTTAACTTAGCACTCAAGTGGCCTAATTCAAGATTAAGCTCCCCCTTTCCTTCTTAACTAAAGATAGGTTTACAAACGTTTGGCCCCATTCCTTCTCAACCTTCGTCACCAACATTTCCTTTTGTTAGCCTAAGTTACCTTAGCTATATATTTTCCTTAGTTTTAATGCTAAAAAAAGTTTTGGTTTATATTACTATCTGACAATATATTTTAGTGTTTTGATCTATTTTGCAAGTTAAAAGTATGTGATTCAAGAGATCCCAAATTAGATATAGCAACTAGTTTATTTCTATAGGATCTTTTGTAAGTAAATTCAAATTAGATTTGATTTAGACAAATAGTTTTTATATTTGATATGATGAGGTCGATATAAACCACTTGAAGAAAGCTAAAATCAAATATTTTTCAAACAAAGACTTTTCCACAAATAAAAATTTTATAAAACTATTTTATACCTTGTGAATCGATTCACAAATCGATTCATTAAAAAACTTGTGAAGAAGATTACTTGAATCAATTCACTAATTGATTCATGAAGAAAAGTTTTAAAAAATTCTTTTTACCAAAGGCTTGGATTTTGTCCTAAATCAATTCAAGGCCTGATTTGTAAATGTTATGATTCGATTAACAAATCGATTCATTAGTTGTAATCAGTATGAATCAATTCACAAACTAAAAGTTAGTTATTCTATTACAGATAGTTACAATAGTTATAAAAAAAACCCTAACACTTTTCAATTACATCAGATTTCATATCTTTCTCTCTCTTCTTCAAGTGTGAAAATCATAGAACAATTAAAGCTAATTTAGATCTTACTTCTACCTCATCACATCTTTCAATCAAAAGATTTTTGAATCAAATCTCTGTAGAATTCATATTAGATGTTTGAGATTTTTATCTTAAACTTTAGTATTATATTTCTTACCTTATCTTAATCTTTTTCATCTTGATTTTTCTATTAATATTTCTAGGTTGATAGGAATCTTGTTTAGGTTAGCAAGAGCTTGTAAAAAATCTTATGGTTATTATAGGTTAGCAAGAAACCTATTGTAATTCTTGATGTTTTGATAATAAAAGTGATAATCTGGTTGAAGATTATCCAATACAGTAGACTTGAATTGTGGTTTTAATTCAAGTTAACCCGCTTTAAAAATCTGTTGTCTTTAATCTCTCTTTTTTTGTTCAAGCATTTCTTAATTTTGCACAATTATCATTCTACATATTTATTGCTTAATTTCCTACTATGTTTCTTAATACAAAATAGTTCTTTACATTCTTGTTTAATTCCAAGAAGAATTCATAATAATAATCAAAGGTGTACATAAATTCCCCTAAAGGAATAAGGGTAAGATCTATATTATATCTTTACCTGAGACCTTTAATTAGTATCAGAGTTTTGACTTTTGATACACCTTTGTTTTCTTGAAAATTATGGATTCAAACTACTTTTTATTACCTGAATGTCCTCCAATGCACAAACCTCTTAGTTTCAATAGGGAACACTATACCTATTGGAAGAAGAAGATAAAAGACTTTATTGAAACTATAGATGTGGACATGTGGGATTTGGTTAAGGAAGGTTATGAACCTCCCGGAACACTAATTAGTGGTGAAGTACAGCTTAAGCCTAAGTCATTTTGGATAGAAGATGAAAGAAAAAGACACTTACTTGCTGCTAAAGTAAAATGGATAATTTCAAATTCTTTATCACCTAATGAGTATGAAAGAATATCAAATTGTTCTATTATTAAGGAAATTTGGGACACACCAGAAATTGCACATGAAGGTACTTCACACGTTAAAGCTTCCAAGGTGCATGTCCTTATTTCATAATATAAAATGTTTAAAATGGAGAAGGGTGAATCAATCAAGCATTTAATCTAGAGATTCATAGCAATTAATAACCATTTGATATTGCTTGGTAGAAAATTTGAAAATGGAGATCTTGTCCACAAAATTCTAAGATCTTCAACTGAGGAGGGGCAACCCAAGGTTACAGCAATTAAAGAGTCATTGAAGATGGATATCCCTATAATACAAAAGCTCTTTGGAAACCTGGAAGAGTATGAATTAGAGCTAAGGAGATACAAACAAGAATAGAGATGATAAAAAGAAAAATACTTTAGCACTTAAAATTACAAAAATATCTAAATCAAATGAAGAAGAATCTGAAAGTCATATAGATGCAATTAACAAAAAAGATGTTGCATTCTTGAGCAAAAGGCTACAGAGAATCTTAAGAGAAAAAAATAAAGACAAGAAGAAATTAGCTACATAAAGGAGGAATCACAACAAAACTGAGCAAGGAAATTCAGCCATTATAGTCCCTACCTATTTTGAATGTAAAAAACCTAGCCACATTAAGCCAGATTGCCTAGTTTACTTGAAGAAGCAATTTGAGAATGAAAGAAGGAAGAAGAGACCATCCTACAAGAAATCAAATTTTGTTGTTTGGGATGATGAAGAAGCTAATACTGGTGCTAATGAAGAAGAATCAGAAGATAATGCTTTACTATGCCTTATGGCCAGACATAATGATAACTTTGAGGTATTTGGCAAAAACTCTTCCTTTGCTATTTTTGATGATGATGAATCTAATCATGAGTCTAAAAATAATTCTAATGAAGAAAGTGATGATGAAGAATAAGGTGATTTATGTGTCAAACTATATGATTCTTTAGTAAAAACTTAGAAACAATTAACCACCTCTAAGAATGAGCAAGAAATTTTGATTCATAAGGTTAAATACTTAGAAAAGGAGAATGCTAAATTAATTGTCTTAGTTGGAAAACTGAATGATAAAAAGGAATGTGAATAGTGTTAAATGCTATAAATTAGAGATTGAAACCTTGACAAAAATGTTGCAAGGATTTTCAGACAGTAACAAGAAATTAGGAGATATGCTACAAAACCAAAAGGTTTCTTACATTAGAACTGGTCTAGGATATAGACAACAAACTTATAAGAAATCTAAGAGATGGAACCTGGCTTATATCACCTATTTCTACTGCAATTATAGAGGGCATCACATTAGAAACTATCCATTTAGGAATGAAACATATTTGCTGAAATCAAATGAGAGACTTGTATGGTTACCTAAATCATCTATTTTTAAGAAAATTTCTATTGTGTCTACTAACAAAAATGGACCCAAAATTCAATGGGTACCACCAATACTAGTATAATTTTCATGTTGTAAGGATGTGAGAGACAAGGCACAAATTTATGGTTTCTGGATAGTGGATGTTCATGGCAAATGACCGGAAACAAGGATAAGTTTATTTCTCTCACACCTATAAATGGAGGCAAGGTGACTTTTGGAAATAATTCTAAAGGAAAGGTTAAAAGAATGGGTAAGATCGATAAGTCTTCTAATTGCTGTATAAATGATGTCTTATATGTAGACGGTATTAAACATAATTTGTTAAGTATAAGTCAATTTTGTGATAAAGGGAACAAAGTTATTTTTAATTCAAATAAATGCTTAGTTGTGAATAGCAGTGGCAAACAACTTAAACTTATAGGCCATTATTAACAGTGGATTTTAGTTCTACCAGAATCCAGCTAACTGAAAAGATTCTTTTGGGACTCAAACTGTAATCTGGTTATACTCATAATAAATAAATGTCAAAAGGCAAGAAGAAGAAGTAGAGCAACAAGAAACACAGAGCTTTTAATGTGGTTCGGCCAAATTCAGACAATACTGAACCCTACATCCTCGGTAATATATTAACTTGAAAGAATTCTTATAGAGTTTTGGTATGGCTTTTTCAGCCTTCCAATGCTTACAGAGTGCTCCTTCCTCCTAATTATAGAGGGGAGGAGGCTACAATAGTAATTTTTACAAGTTGTAAATTTGTTACATCATGCAGTGTACGTACAAGACAAAACATGTCCTTCAATTCGACTCTTGCAGATTATTTTCTGCTAGTGGGACCCTTGTCTCCTGAGTGTGACGTGTGCTTGTCTCCTGCCTAGCGAGTTTTTTGCTGAAGGTCGCACCTCATGACCCGGAACCCTTGGCCTAGGGCTACCTTTCGGGTAGTGAGAACGAGCTGGTTTATAATGAAGTGAGCTTGCACAAGATCAGTTGTTGAATGAGCAAGTCGAGGCTTGGTGTCCTTGGCATCTTAGCGAGCTGTAATTCTACTGCTACTTTAGGCCTTCTACTAGCCCATTTAAAGGTTCTAGATTTCACGTATAACAACCATAAAGTTAATAATGTTTACTTATTTGATCTTGATTTAGAATTTAAATTAGGCTCAACTTGTTTAGTTAGTTTTGATAAATGATACTTGGATTTGGCATAAAAGACTAGGACATGTAAAGATGGAGCTAATTGGAAAATTATCCAAAAAGGATCTAGTATCTGGTTTGCCTGAATTGAACTACATAAAAAATAAGATATGTGGTACTTGTCAGAAAGGAAAACAAGTGGAATCCTCATTTACATCTAAAAATATTGTTTCAACTTCAAAATGCCTTGATTTGCTTCATTTGGACTTAATTGGTCCATCCAGAATCCGAAGCCATGGAGGTAACTCTTATATATTTGTGATTGTGGATGATTTTTCTAGATTTACATGGACTCTTTTTTTATCTCACAAAAGTAATGCATTTCAAGCCTTTAAAAAACTTGCAAGTGTGACTCAAAATGAAAGAGGATGTTTCATTATTTCCACAAGAAGTGAGCATGGGAAAGAATTTGAAAATAAGGACTTCACTAGTTTTTGTGAAATGCATGGTATTAGTCACAATTTTTTTGCACCCAGGACATCACAACAAAATGGTGTTATTGAAAGGAAAAATAGATGTTTGGGTGAAATGGCAAGGACCATGTTAAATGATAGCACTCTTCTAAAGTCTTTTTGAGCTTATGCAGTTAACACTACTTGCTATATAATGAATAGGGTATTTCTTAGACCTATTTTAAACAAAACACCTTGTGAAATATATTTTGGAAGAAAACGTAACATATCATACTTTCATGTCTTTGGTTGTAAGTGCTTCATATATAACAATGACAAGGATAATCTAGATAAATTTAATCCTAAGTTTGATGAAGGTATTTTTATTGGCTAATCTTCATCTATCAAGCCCTTTAGGGTATATATAGAAGGACCTTGAAGATAGAAGAATCTGTACATGTTGTCTTTGATAAATCTATTTTAAGTGATCACAGATTAAGTGTAGAGGAAGATCAGCAAAATTGGTGGACCTCTAACTTAACTTCAAAAAATCAGCAAGATGAATCAAAGGTACATATTGTAGAACCAAGAGAAGAAGAGGAAGACTCTATCTTTTTGGCATTTTACCACCTAGCTCTCCTAAAAAAACTTGGAAATTCATAGGAAACCATCCTAGAAATCTCATCATAAGAGACACAACTAAATAGGCAACTCGTAGTAACTTGAAATTTTTTTGCAATTACTCTGCTTTTGTTTCTCTAATTGAGCCTAAAAATATTCAAGAGGCCCTACAAGATGACAAATGGATTTTGGCTATGTTAGAAGAATTAAACCAGTTCAAAAGGAACTAAGTTTGCACACTGGTGCCAAAATTTGATCATCATAATGTAATAGGCACTCGCTGGGTTTTTAGAAATAAACTAGATGAGAATGGAGTGATATTGATGGTAGATTTTGGTTTTGCCTAAATCCAGTAAACCAGAAATGTTCCTTTGGACTCAAGTTGCACTTTGGTTGAGCAATTATCAAACAAGAGTAGAAAACCAAGGAAAAAAGGGGAAAACTAGATGAGAACAAGAACATTTTTAACGTGATTCAGCCAAAACTGAGCAGCACCGGTCCCTATATCCATAGTAATATTATTGCTTAAAAGAAATTTCTACAGAGTTTTAGTATAGCTATTTTTACTCCACCTTTACAGTGATCTTCATCTTCCTATTTATAGATGATGAAAGGCTACAATTGTAATTTTATAAATTATAATTCTATTACATTAAACATTAAATATATAAGACTACATAGACTCCTGTAATTTGACTTCTGCTGGTTACTTTCTGTGGGTAGGCCCTTTCAGTCTGTTGGGCTAGAGAACTTGGGATAAGCTGGTCTGACAATCCATCTTGCTAAGCTTTCATCTAGGAAAGGCACTATATCTCACAAGCTATTTTTGGCTTGGGGTCACTGTTGGTCTTCATGAAACAATGATGAGTACATGAAGTGAGCTCACACAAAGCGGATCACTAGCTACGCGAGCTAAACTTCTCTTATCTGGACCTTGTCTCTATCTGGGACTTTGTCAGCCCATTTTCTCATGTACCAAAATATGCCTATAACATAAGCCCTCTAACTCTTAGTTTGCTTTACAAATTAGGAGTTATTATATGCTGACGTCCTCCATTCATGGATCAATGTGCAATCAAAGTCCACAGTCAGCCTATCGTTTCATATGTTCTAGACCACACCCTTCATGGTATGTGCCTCATAACCGTTGGTGAGTCAGCCTTATCTTCCCTCAAGGCAATAAATGAAAGTGGTTAGGAGCTATTTTCTAGACTCTTCAATGAAAGCAAACTACTCTTATTTAAGACAGAGAAAGTCTTCCTTCCTTCTTCAGAGATCTGATGGGAACCTCAGATGAGTTACCCATTCCTCTGATGATTTACTTTTCTGGTGAGGTGTGTAAGGTCTGCCATATAGGAAGCCTTTTTGAGCAATCCTTCTTTGAAGATTTAGGAAGATCTTGTATAGATCTTAGATTATTACCTCATGATAATGCTATGGGATTGCTCCTTTCTGGCTACTCAGGCTTGGGTGGAGAGCTGGAAAGGTTTTTTGAACCAAGGAAGGCGACAAGGGAAAGAGTTAAAGAGCAAGAGTACTTCGTCAGCCCTTTGCTAATTGAGGCTTTTCTCTGGAGTGCCAATCTTTCTTCTAGAATGTATAGTCGTAGTGTGCCCAACTTGTATTTTGATTTTTTCTTATGTAAATTTACCTCGTTGAGGCTTTTTAATGAATAACTTTCTTTTCATGTTTCTTGTATACTGTTGTTTGGATATTCTGCATATCACCGATACTATGAATTCCAATTGATCATCATAATAAAATGAGATATTTAAGTAACTAATCGGTCACACTTCTTAATGAACAATGAATCTGGGCAACACAAAGGTTATGCCAAAAAAATCACATGCAAGCTATGAATTTTAAGTTGCATGAGAGCTACGAACATTTGGTCACATAAGAGCTATGAGTTTTTGGTCACATACCTGTGGTGCCTGAGAAAGTTAGTCACATGTATGGTTAATAAGAGGCCACATGCACATGGTGCTTGAGAAAGTTAGTCATGTGTATAGGAAAATGGTATGCATATGGTGCCTGAGAAAGTTAGTCATATGCAAGATGCAAGGTCTCATACGTACGAGATGTCGAAGAGTAGGTCGCACGCATTGACTTAAAGGATTGGCTACATGCATGTAGTGCCGAAGAGTAGGTCACATGCATGAGTGCGAGGTCGTATACGTGCAGTGCCAAAAAGTAGGTCACATGCATAGACTTAGAAGATTGGTTGCAATCGCACGTATGGACTTAGAAGATTAGCTTCATGCTTGTGGTGCCAAAAAATAGGTCACATGCATGAGCACAAGGTTGCATATATAAGGTGCCAAAGAGTAAGTCACACGCATGGACTTAAAAGATTGGCTACATGCATGTGGTGCTGAAGAGTAGGTCACATGCACGAGCGTGAGGTCACATACGTGCGATGTCAAAGAGTAGGTCGCACTTATGGACTTAGAAAGTTGTAGAGTCATTAGAGGTAAGCACTTGCCATTAAACTAGTGTTGTGCCGGTAATTCATTCAAAAATTAATAATTAAAAGCAGAAGCAGTTATCCACCCTATTACATGATCAATGTATTATCCTCATTGTGGGTGCCTGTTCTTGTCTAGGATCTCACTGATGTTGTAGAAGTTGTTGCCCTGTGGGATACACCACATACTTTTTCAATCAACCCATTTTAATGAGGTCCTCAATTGCGTCTCTGAGCACACGACAATTCAAAGTGCTGTGGCCAATCTCATTGTGATAGGTATAGAATTTGCTCACATCTCAGCATTTGGGAGGAAGTTCTCACCGGATAAAGTCTCCTAAAGTCTTCCCTACCTTTTTTTGTCGTATATATCCTATCTAGAGTATCCAATAGGACACTATAATGTTCATGTCGACCTAGGTGCCGGGGTCACTCAGTCCTGGCCTTTTTTGCTAGGCGGCTATCAGGGATGGCCCTAACATTTTCATAACTGCCCTTCTTCTTACTTTGCTCAAAGTTGCTCACCTTATCCCTTTGATTCTCTAAACCAAAGGTCTCTCCCCACCTAATTTACTTGGTAGCTTGATCATAAAATTCACTGAGGTCTGCCATTGGGGATTTGTATATACTTTTATACAATTTTCCATCCTTATGAAGTCCTGCCAAGATTGCTGTCAGGATGGCTTCATCAGATGGGCTTTCCACATTGTTGATCTCACGCTTGAATCGAGCAATGTAATCTTTCAATGACTCGTACTTATGCTGAAAGATTGTAGTGAGATGACAGGGGGTGTGAGCTACCTTTTTGATGCCCTGTATTGATTGAGGAACTTCTTCTCACACTATTCCTACTCTTCCTAGTTACGAATGTTATGAGCTGAGAGGTTTCTGAACCAAGGCAAGGCATATCTCCCAGTGTGGCTGGGAAAACACAACATTTGATCAGGGGATTACTTGTCTGGAGGTCCATCTGGACATTAAACATGTCTAGATGGTTGCACGGATCGCTATCCCCATTATAAAATAGAACCATGGGAACTTTAAGCTTGTAAGGAAGGGGTTCCGTCTCAATTTCCTCAGAAAAGGGGGAATATCCCTTGGGGCGTCCCCAATTATTTCAGTCTTGAGGGTGTTCTTCTAATTGCTTCACCCTCTAAAGCAACTCCTCTATCAATAGAGTCAATGTTCCTGAGCATTGGCTGGAAGCCTGGTGACTCCTCTTACCTTCTTGGTCACGTGAGTAGCAACCTGACATATGTTTATGGTTGGCTTTATTTGAGCCTTTAGCTTGCTACTGCTGGTGATCATTTTTAGGTGCAGTGACTTCAACTTGCCTTTACACACTCTGAGCTTGTGCTTATGCCAACACTTTAAATGCTTTAGCCATTTCTTTCATTGTATCTTCCAATACTTCTTGGCATTGGCACCATGCTTGCATTTCGCTAATCCCGGACATAGTAATGGCAGATTGGTGGCAAACGGAGGAGGGCAAACCATTAGCAGTTCTAGCTATAGAAGAACTTGCCATATGACCTTCAAGTCGGTTATTAATAGCCTGAAACTTCTTGATGGCTTTTCCTCTAGCCATTATAATTGAACAAAGGATGAACCTGAACATAGAGAATTAACCAAAATGCAGATGAGTCCTCACAGACGGCGCCAAACTATTGACAGTAGATTTTAGTTCTGCTTAAATCTAGCTAACTAGAGAAGTTCTTTTGAACTCAAGCTACACTCCGGTTGAGCAAGTATGAAACAAGAGCAGAAAACCAAGGAAAAAAGGGGAAAATGAGATGAGAACAAGAAGATTTTTAATATGATTCAGCCAAAATCAGGCAGCACCATTCCCTACGTCCACAGTAATGTTATTGCTTAAAAGAAATTTCTACAAAGTTTTAATATAGTTGTTTTTGCTTTACCTTCACAGCGATCCTCATCTTCCTATTTATAGAAGATGAGAGGTTACAATTGTAATTTTATAAGTTGTAATTCTATTACATCAAACATTAAATATATAAGACTACACAGACTCTTATAATTCAGCTTCTGCAGGTTACTTCTTGTAAGTGGGCCTTCTCTGTCTACTGGGCTAGAGAACTTGGGATAAGTTGGTCTGACATTCCATCTCACTAAGCTTTCATCCAGGCAAGGCACTATATCTCTGAGTCATTTCTGGCTCGGAGTCACTACTAGTCTTTGCGGAACAATGACGAGTTCGTGAAGTGAGCTCGCATAAAGCGGATCACTAGCTATGCGAGCTGAACTTATCTTATCTAGACCTTCTCTCCATTTAGGACTTTGTTAGCCTATTTTCTCATGTACCAAAATATGCCTATAACAAGTGATAATAAGAAATAAAGTTAGACTGGTAGTAAAAGGTTATAACTAGGAAGAGATAATAGATTTTGATAAAACTTTTGCACCAGTTACTAGGCAAGAAGCCATTAGAATGTTGTTGGCATTTGCTTGTACAAGAAATTTCAAACTTTACCAGATGGATGTTAAAAATGCTTTTCTAAATGAATATATTTTAGAAGAGATTTATGTACAACAGCCCAGGTTTTAAAGACCTCTTAAATCCAAACTATGTTTTTAAGCTTCAAAAAGCCTTATATGGTTTGAAGTAGGCTCCTGGAGCCTGGTATGATAGATTTAGTAAGTTTTTAATCTAAAAAGGCTTTAAAAGAGGGAATGTTGATATAACACTTTTTATATTAGAAAAGGGTAAAGATATACTGCTTATACAAATCTATGTAGATGATATTGTCTTTAGCTCTACAAATGAACAATTACATAGAAATTTTTCTAAGTTAATGCAAAATGATTTTGATATGTCCATGACAAGGAAGTTAACCTTTTTCCTTGGCCTATAGAATAAAAAATTAGCCAAAGGTATATTCTTATGCCAAACTAAATATACTCTAGAACTGCTAAAGAAATTTCAATTTGATAGCTGCAAATCTATGGGCACGCCTATGAGTCCATCTTTAAAATTAGATCATGATTTGAATGGTAAAAGTATAGATCCTACTCTATTTAGAGGCATGATAGGTAGTCTATAATATTTAAACTGCAAGAAGACTTCATATTATGCTAAGCATTTATATTTGTGCAAGATATCAAACTAACCCAAAGGAGTCACACCTGTCTCCAATTAAAAGGATTTTCAGATATCTTGTAGGAACCACACATTTAGGACTTTGGTATCCTAGGTTTGACACTTATAGTCTTTTAGGCTATTCTGATGCAGACTATGTAGGGAGTAAAATAGATAGAAAGACCACTAGTGGGGCTTGTCAATTCATTGGCCACTTATTGGTCTCTTGGTTATGTAAAAAGTAAAACTGTGTTGCATTATCCACTACTGAAGTAAAGTACATAGCAGCAGGAAGTTGCTATGCCTAGATTCTTTGGATAAAACAACAGCTTTTAGACTATGGACTAAAATTTGAGAAAATACCCATACTTTGTGACAACACAAGTGTTATAAACATCACAAAAAACCCTGTAATGCATTCTAAGACTAAGCATATTCAAATCAGACACCATTTCTTAACGGATCATGTTCAAAAGAGAGGCATTTTAATTGAATTTGTTCAAATAGATTTTAAGTCGGCTGACGTTTTTACAAAGCCCTTAGATAAAAAGAGATTTGTGTTTATTAGAAGGGAAATTGGAATGATGAACCCTAAAGAAAATGATCTTAGTTAGTCAGTTTTATATTGTTTTATTATGTTTGATTTTTAACTATAAAATCTAACTTAGGCATTAGAATTTCTTAAGTTTGTTTTGCAGATATATGTTTTAAACATTTGAGGTGCAAATTATGATAAACTTAGTATTTATATCAATTTGATAACAAGTTCTGGTTTAACTCTATATAAAAATTGATTTATGGACCCTAGATCAAATCCAAAATCGATTCTCATTTTTTCTAGGATTTATTTGAGTTTTTAAATCGATTCACTAATCAATTCAAGCTTAAAAATTTGCATTTCAAATCAATTATTAAACTAATTTAGAGGATTTCTAAATGTTTCTGTTTGTTTTGAAATTTCTAAAATTTTTATTCTACCTGCATGAATTAATTCCCTAATCGATTCAAGATATTATACAGTCAATCAAACTGATTTTAAAGCTATTATTTCAATTCAAAATACATTTTTACTCTATTTTTACATCTTAAATCAATTCTAATGCAATCTTTTGGATTAAATGAGTTTGTAAACAGCTCAGAGGGAGCTATGAGTTTTTCTATTTCTGAAACAGCTAAGGGGGAGCTATTTCTTTTTGAAATGCCAAAATGGGGAGAAAAAGCTAAACCTTGGTTTTAGATGAACATAATATTTTTTTTTTTTACTCTTCTTTTTACTTTCCTTTAAAAACCATTTTTTTTTATAAATCTTGAACCTCATCTAAAATTGTTTGTCACCATAAAAAAGGGAGAGATTGTTAGCCTAAGTTACCTTAGCTACATATTTTCTTTAGTTTTAATGCTAAAAAATAATTTTAGTTTATATTACTATTTGACAATATATTTTAGTGTTTTGATCTATTTTGCAGGTTCAAAGTATGTGATTTAAGATATCCCAAATTAGATTTAGCAACTAGTCTAATTCTATCGGATCTTTTATAAGTGAATTCAAATTAGATTTGATTCAGACAAATATTTTTTATATCTAATGTAATGAGATAGATATAAACCACTTGAAGAAAGTTAAAATCAAATATTTTTCAAACAAAATCATTTCCACAAATACAAATTTTATAAAACTATTTTACATCTTGTGAATCGATTCATAAATCGATTTGTTGAAGAACTTGTTAAAAAGATTATTTAAATCGATTCATGAAGAAAAGTTTTGAAAAATTCTTTTTACCGAAAGTTAGGATTTTGTCCTGAATCGATTCAAGACCTAATTTGAAAATGCTATTGTAACACCTAAAAAATTAGAAAAATAAAAAGGGAAATTTAAAATAAAATCCAAAATTTGAAAAGGACTAAACTGAAAGGTTTTCAGAGACTTAATTGAAAAGACTTGAATTCGGGTGGGGTAATTTTCAAAATAAGCCAAAATAGTGGGGTTAAAATGCAAAATCAGTTAAATATTTTTTTTTATAAAAACCCAGCCCTTTACCCGATGAACCCAGCCTCATTTGGCTTTTCTTCTTCGATTTTTCTTCTTCTTGGCTGCTTCGGGCTCATTCCGGAACTTTCCAGAATTCTTCGTGTGCCAGCAAGCTTCGGCTGTTCTCCCAAGCTTCGACGCCATCTTGTGGGCTTCTAATCTGCTCGGCGTCGTCTCCTTCCTCTAACTTCTCGGCATGGCAGTAGCTTGTGATGCTCGGCTTCTTCCTTCCTTCTTTTTCTCCGATGTCGTCCTCCATGGTCGATGCCTTCGTCGGCGCCACTGTGTGCAGCAGACCGACGCAGCATGATGAAGAGGTTGACAGCTTCTCTTATTTTCTTTTTTGGGCGAGGTCAGCTTTCCTCTGCCCTGTACACTGGTTTAGCCAACCATGCATTTCGGACCATCGACGGCACTTCGGCCGGCGACGAGCTGCCTCCTGGGGTAGTTGGACCTGGTGAGTAATCCTAAATCATTAGATTTATTTTATAACAACTCTACAGTTGATTTTTCAAGATATTATGCTAAAGGCTCTAAAACAGTGTAGTTTGTTCAACAGTCTCCACAGGCTCACTGATAGCATCCCAGCTCTGACTGAACTACACACTAATACTTTAGACCCTAATGAATAATCGTAAAATAAAAGATTTATTTCGTAATAATCGTGTGATAAGATTTCAAGATAGTTGAATAAAACCCCTTATATGTGCAATTCCTGAAAAATGGCTTCTTCTTGTGAAATTGGTTCAGAAACATATTTGGAAAGGTATTGAGGATGTTGATATCTCAGTTATGATGTCGCAGAGGAATTTTCTTTCAGTGGTCAGTTCTGAGTCCAAGGTGAGTGGACAATCCCTCTTCGCTTAACAATCCCATGT